>PVIJ01001580.1:0-192458 GCA_004024925.1 Scalopus aquaticus
TACATACAAGCTGGGGCACAGGCCAGAGGCATGGGGCGGCGAGAGGGTTCACCAGAGACAGAGTGGGAAGCAGAACAGGCAGATCAGAAATACACTGCTGAGGGGAGCAGCGGGCGAGGCAGGAGAGGTCTGCCACACCATGTGGGATTCTCCCTGGCCGGGTGTCGAACTCGCGTCGCCGCTGCCGACAGCTCCACAGTGCAGCGCTTAACCGCTGCGCCACCGGGGATGCCCTGCTGTTTTTAATCTCAGCTGATAATTTAATTTTAAAACACCTAGGACTTAAGAGCAGATAACCTGTTTAATACATTTTCCCTAGTAACTACTGCTAAAGGGTTATGCATTAAATATTCTTGTTTGTTATACTTTCAAGTTAAAATGTGGTTAGAGGTAAGAGAGCAGGTGAAAATGAGTGAGAGAAAACCCTGTTCAGGTTGAGATAATCCCTAAAATAGTGAGCTAGTCAAATTCTTCATATTTTCTAACACTCATGGTTGGCAAATGCTTTTTCACTGTAGGTAAATATCTATCCTACCAGGAAAAAAGAAAACAGAAGATGAAGAAACTCCTGAGGATGGAATGTAGCTTTAATGATGACTTTTCCACACTTCTCTCTCCATCATCCACCCAACAATATAAGGCCACAACTACAGTTTCTCTGTTCTCTCCCTTCCCTGGCCTTTTGCATTTAGCAAATACGTCTGGTTTGTGTCATTTCTCAGGTATTAGAGACAGAATTGCCTAATGGCTACAAATTTGGCCTCTTGAATCAGATTTATGCTCAAAATCTGATTCCACCACTGACTTGCTGTGTGACCTTTGGCAACTGACTTCAACTGCCTGAACTTCCACTGGTCCCTCCGCGTGACAGAGTGTCAGTGCACACCTCACTGATGCTGTGAGGGTTAAGTCGGGTGGCACACTAGCACAGGCTAGGTGCACGGTAAGTACTTAGTAGGTATTTGTTCTTAGCCATGCTACATTGTTAAGCACTGTCCAGAGTAGTCTGCATCTCACTCCTGGAGGCTTTCTAATACACGCTGGTCCCGCAGCATTTCTGACACACTACCAGCTTGTCCCTAGCCCAGAGTCTGCACTTACTAGGACCACGGCCGGAAACGGCCGGAAGGCCCTTCCTCTATATCTCCCCATAACTGGCTCCCCATCCTGTGAGTCTCTTCAGAGTTCTCCCTAATACCCCAGCTGCAGTAGCTTTCTCCTATTTTTCCCCACTGTGGTACCCTGTTTATTTAGCACTCCGTACCACCCCCTGTTCTCTTAAGTGTTTATTCTTTTTTGTGACTGTGGTCTGTTTTCCAATCAGAATGTAAGCTGCAGGAGGGCAGCTCCATTGGGTTCCCAGGCTCCCCAGCACAACAAACATTGGGAGGCACTCCCAAAATGGCAGAGTGAGTCAGAGCAGAAAGGCTGGAATTCTGACCACTGCTTGTTTCCCCCACCCATGTTCTGATGCCCAAGCAGACCACCAGCACGTTGAGGACTGGAATGGGTCTTCTCTCACCATATAGCCCTCAGCCAGACTCAGTGTGCCGATTGAAGACTTGGGAGAGTGGGCAGCAACTGAGAGGGCTGAATGGGCCCGTCGCCCACTAAAACATGCCATCACAGGGCAGTTCCTGGGAACGATGGAGACGCACTTCTGGCCCCTGCTACAGCCTTTCCTCAGAACCAGTCACAGGTGTCTCCCTGCTGGTGGCCACCCACCCCGGTGTGCCCTGTCCTCAGCTGCTGCTTGTTCTCCACCTTGCTCCAAGGAGTTCCTCCTTTTCTGTGCTCCTCATGAGCAACCCAGGGATGCCTACTTTCTGTCTTGGACTGGAAACCCTGCCCATATCCACTCATACACTGTTTACAGAAACTTGCTCACACTGCTCTCTTTCAGAAAGAAAAGAAACATCCACTCTAGCATGTGCAGAGGTCTCCTCTGGGCTCCAACATTGTGATTCAGAGAGTCCCAAGGGTTCGACTGTGACACGAAATCATCCTACGGGAGTGAGGCCCAAGTTAGGAATGTGCTCTGTTCAACCAAGCCAGAAATGCTCCCATGCCACAGAGACCTAAGTTCAACATGCCCCGCTCAGAAGTACGCAGCTTTCAACTCTGTGAGACTAACCTTTTCCATGCTTCATCCCCTCTCAGTCCAGGCTATGCCAGGAGCTGGGGGGTCAGAGAGGCAAGCGCTAGCAGGGCACATACACTGTACCATTTAAGACACACTCAAATCAATGTCCACATTCAACCCCAAAAACATATTGGACACCTCTTATGTGGGGACTCTGTTCCAGACACTGGAATGGCTAATAAGCTAGACAGGACACTTGCCTCCACATGGAACTTTCAGTTCAGCTGGAGAGACAGACAGGAATGGGCAAACAAATATGTAAACTACGCATAGATTTATACCGTAGTGGCGGGGTGGGGGGTGATGTGATGGGGAGTAACTGCTGGGGCAGGGAGGGTGGCTTTGGTCAGCATCATCAGGAGGCCCATCTCTGAGAAGGAGCCAGATGGGGACAACACCCAGGCAGAAGCAAGAACACATGCAAAGTCCTGAGGAGTGCCAAAGGCACTAAATGGAGACCAGACTTTGCTGGAACTGAGAGAACAAAGGAGAAAGGAATTGGTGCTGGGACTAAGATACTACCCAGGTTGGCAGGGGCAGATGATATAGAGTCTTGTCAACTACAGTTAAAATTAAAAGATGGGGGTGTTTCATTCTAATGCAATGAAAAGCTTTTAATGGGGTTTAGGCAAGGAAATTAAGTCATATTTTACCCCAGATCAATGAATGAATGAATTGAAGTGAATGAACCAGTGTGAACCAGTGAACGTAAGTAACCTTGTGTCTGGATGCTGAAGTCAGTCTGAGTCCTTCAGCGATGTGGGGCAAGGGGTCTCAGACAGCCACAACTCCAGGGCTGTGAACTTCACGCCAACAACACAGAGTATACAGAAACAGAGTGCCCCCGTCACTGAGGAAGGCCACGCACAGGGGTTCTGCAGCACAGCTCGGCCCTCTGCTGCTTCCTGAGTTCCACTCTGCAGACAGGGACACCTGGGAGAAGAGGATACGTCTGCTGCCATACTGCAGGTGACTCCCCCAGAGCCCGGGTGAGGGCAGCACTGTCTGGTGAGTAAGGAGATCTCTGGCTGCCCCTGGGCATACCTTACATCCCTTCCACCTGCTACCCCCATTGTCTGTTTTTGAGATGTAGAGGGAAGGCCTGGAAAAAAAAAAAGGATTTTTTCAAGAGAACAGAGGGGCTCTAGACCTCTCAAATCTTGCCAAGAAAACAAAAGAATCCAGCTTCAAACCCAACATGTCCCCTGTGTACTATGGTTACGGCTCTTCCCCACAAGACAAGCAACCACAGCCAAGCACAGCCCTTCCCCCACACCTGCCACAGCTGCCCTCCCCCCACACAGCAGGGCTGTAGGTTTCCATCCCATGTCCTTGGAGCTGGCTGCAGAGTAGGTGTCACATAAAGGGAGAAAGGGGCAGAAGGAGTATGACAAGTTCTCACCATCATGGGCATGGAGGCCAGGTAGCCCTGGGTCCCAACCTGATTCTCTCCACTTGCCTGCTGGGCCCATAACCCTGAACATGAATTTTAATCTCCTTCAGCATCAACTCTTCATATATAAAAAAAGACAGGTAAAAACAAGCCACAGACTTGTGAATTTAAAAAGTCATGTATCTTGAGGGTTTAGCTCAGTGTCCCTCTCACAAAAAAAAAAAAAAAATTCACAAGTATTTATTTCAGTATGAAGGATGATGAAGATGGTGATGGATCCAAGAAGGAAAGAGATACTGGTACTGAGCATCTTGACCACGGGCATTAGCAACGCTCATGCAAACAGACACTGGGAACCTATTTGTTAAAGCCAGAAAGAAGGCTGGGATATTTCAGGAAGATTGCCTTTTCTCAACACTAAGTTTTTTGCATAGTCCTCAAATTAACAGAAAACCCAGTCCCCAGCTCTCACCCAGAACACACCTCTCGGTGGTAACAGGTGTTGCGGTGAGCAGCTTGTGGCTTGGGCTTTGAGAGCTGGTGTTGTCACAGCGGTAACTCCCCCCCCCCCACCCCAGTGCCCAGAGAGGAGGCTGGGGGAGCAGAAAAGTATCATGTGGCCATGGCTTTGGCAGAGCTTGACGACCACTTACCTGTGGCTTTAGGAATGACTGGTGAGAAGGCGTGACCAGGATTTCTATCTGCTCTTGACTGGCCCGCATAGCCAGCAGGGATAATTAGGGACCTCTCCTCAGATTATGGTGCCTCCATTTCCCACCCCGCCCCATTTTATCTCCTAAAGTTACACCACAGAATGAGTGAACAGATACCCACCCAGCAAGGCCTCTGCCAGTCAGGGACTGAGAACCCAGCAGAGCTCAGGCCTGCTGTGGTGCCAACTTGTGGGACAGTTCTCAGGTTACCAGAGGTGGAGTGATCCCACCCAACTCCCCGTTCCTTCCCTTCATCCCTACAGGTGAGGGTGGAGTCGTGATGTGCACACATGTGTACATGTATGTAAATCACACAGAGGCAGATACACTTGTGTGAACACCCAGCATCCAAGCACAAATCCATTCTCTCCTTAAATATTCTTTGAGCATGCCAGGCCAGGCATGGAGGGCACAGAAGAGAGTGGGGCAGAAAAGAAAGGCCTCATCTGTGGGTAGATGTGAACCTGTCATCTTTGCTCCTGTTCCTTTTCTAAGGGAAACTCCAACCCACAGACTCCTTCTCCCTCCAACCATTGTCATTGACATGAGGGTTATATTGGGCCACTGGTGCTTCTCTATTGCATCCAGCATGAAAGAACTATTAGGTCAATACATTCCAGGGCAATCTGGTTTACTCAGATGAGGAGTAATCTATTTCTGTGCCCTCACTTTGGATAGGCCCACAGAGTCAGAGCTGAAGGGGCAATGAAGAGTCACCTCCCTTCCTGGAAGGGCCCACCATGCCCTTCCCCATGCATGAGTGAGAGCTGGTTTGCACACTTGTCTTTCTCACTCTGGTTCCTGCCTGCCCCCCAAGATGCCTGTCACCTGGTCCCTGCTTCTCTTTTATTATTTTTGCTTCAGAAATACTCACTTTTAACATCCATCCTGGTCCCAATTAACACAGCCTGGGCACTCTGCACAGTGAAACCTAAGCATCACTTCTAAGTGAGCATTCCATCCAGATGGTCCCGCCTGTGCCTCATAATGCAGTATGGGAAGGGGGTGAGCAGAAGCTATGACTACCCACTCTGAATATCCATGTCCTCCACATTTTTTTCTAACACATGCTGCTAATCTGTCATAAGATACTATGGCACCGCACACATTCATGAGCCTCCTGGCGGCAGGCAGCACTGGGCTCCTCCAGACCTGGTCCTCCTGCTCTGAGAACTCTGTTCAGGAGGAAGGCGGTGTGGGCGGAGTCCTCCCTCCCCTGCCCCCACCCCCCCTTCAGATGCAAAGTGCACATATGGCTCATCTCCATCTTTGGGGGAGGTTCTGTCTAAAGTCCTCCCAAAGATTCAGATTGTATGACAAATCACGTTCTAGACTATTGCAGTGAGAAAGGGCCAGGGCATTTGCATCATTACCCCCAGACAACAGCTTCATTAGGCTGAAAGAGAGGTTTGCAGCAGCGCTAGCTCCGCCACTGACCTGGGCCTCTCACTTCCCCATTGTCTGCGGGCTCCGAGGCGCTTGCTCCAAACCATATGGTCCGTTTGGGCATCTCACACTGCCTTCCAGGAAAAAGCAGGCATGTTAGGCAGCACTTGGGACAAGTCTGAGGCCTGTCTGCAAGATCCCGGTGTTACCCTGCCCCAAAGTGGGGTCAAATGGGGCCAGGAGAGAGAAATCGCCATAGAGCAGTGGGCTCTGAGCTATTAAAGCAGTGTGTGGGTCCAAAAGGGTAGGAGAAAGGCTCTGTAGTCAGAGGGCAACGAGGTAAGCGCCTTGGTGTTTGTCTCCTCAGAGAGCAGGCAGACTGTTGTCCCCTATGTCTGACAGCACGCCTGACATTCCCCTCCTTTGGTGCGTCCCCAAAACCTGAAAAGCAGGATGTTCCTTTCAAGGGAATACCCTGTGCTGTGTTTAAGGAGGCTGGGGGACAGAGCCAGGTGAGCAACTCTAATCCCTATCTCTTCAAAATCCCATCTCTTTGAAACTCCACTTTGCTTGAAGTCTTTGCAAGATTCCAAACAGATGGAATGTACCCAGAGGCAAGCACACCCACAAGGACCTGGGGGGGGGGGGGTCGGTGTGTGTGTGTGTGTGTGTGTGTGTGTGTGTGTGTGTGTGTGTGTGTGTGTTAGGGAGCAACACTCCTGCCCAGAGGAGTCCCTGGTGCCTGGAGCTGGTACCACGGTTATCTTCCAAAAATGGGGTGAAGTAGCCTCACCTAATGTTTCTTTAAGAGGAAAGAAAACATCAACTCTTGTGGCACAGCTCTTCCACTCGGCCAAAGTGGCGAATTAAGGTCAGGATTAACATTTCAAACTCCACCAGGCTTTCTAACTCAAAGATCTCTGAGCGCTAATCCTATTACTACCCTTGGTTATTGCTTTGCTTGCTGCAAACCAGATTCTAAAATCAAATAGTTTACATTTCTTCCTGTTTGCTCCATTTTGGGAGTTTGTAGCATGTCGGGATGACGTTTAAAGTCAACTCTCACTTAATATTTCTGTCCTTCCCCCTCCTCTCCTTCAGCGCCAGGAGGCGGTAAGAGGACTGGCGACACGGTTCCTTTATTCCCGCCCACGCCTGCTCCTAATTCCTGGTAATTTATCCCATATTAAAACTTCTTTAAGTAAGAATGGACAAGCATCAGCACCTGCTATGCAAATGCGGCCAAATCCAGCCCGGCCTCGGGGCGTGCGCGCCCGCCCGACCGCGAGCGGCCATTCAGCGCTCCCTAGGCGCCCGGCGCGGCCCTTCATATGGAAACCCGGCCGATGTCCTGACAGATTGCGACGTGTTCCGAGGGTCCCGGGGGCAGGGGCCTCGCGGGGAGGGGACCAAGTGACAGAACGCCCTCCAGCCTCGGAAAACGCCCCCGAGGGGGCTATCTGCAGTTCTCCACTGGGTTTTCTTCACTCGTTTTGTTTCATCGAACCTTTTTTTTTTTCTTAATGAAACGCCGTTTTAACGCAGACTCCTATATCCCCCGGTCTCACCCAGCTTTCTTTCTTATTCTTCTTCCTCACTCTAGCACAGTATCTGGACTTTCCTACACGTAACAGCATCTCCCCGCGACCCCCCAGCACCCGCCTCCCCTCTCTCTTCCCCGGCCTTATGCTGGAGCAGTGGTCACTGAGAACTGACCAGACCTTGTCCCGGGTCTCAGGAATGGGACCGAGGTGGACCATTTGTCCAATGGTCGATTTCTGGCCGGGAGAGTGGAGCATACGCCAGACCCCAGGAGGCAGGCCCGAGTGTGGCGTGGCGGCGGCGGTCCTGCCGGATGACAAGGATTAGTTGGGTGGGCACTTTTGAAGCCATTTCTCTCCTCACGTGGCTGGGGGCCGCGGCACAGTCGCCTCTCGTGCGGCCCTAATCCCCTCACGCGGCGAGCACCACTGGCGGAGACTGGCACCAGGCTCACCAGGCCCCGCGCGGGCCCAGCCGCCGCTCCCGGCTCTGCGCCGCCTGGGCCGGGTAAGAGCTGCCTCGCTAGTTGCGTCTGCGAAGGTTCGGGAAGAGCCCCTACGTCCAGCTGAGGAGTCTTTATTTGTGGGTCCATAAAAGAAATCAAGAAACCACGGCTCTCCAGGCCGCAGCAAAACCTCGGCAGCAGCAAGGGTGGGGGCACCCGGGCGCGGCCGGCGTCCCAAAGAGATGCAAAGTGATAAATACATTGTTTAGCGGCCGCCCGCCCGCTCGGTCTCTTGGGGGCATAGAAAATGAGGCATTTTCTTCCCCCTTTAACTCGAGGGGAGTACCAATAATTCATGTATGTTATAATTCTTCATTGCCCCTAGGTAGTCTGGGAAAACTGGAAGAAAAGAAAATGCCAGAAAGTTATGGTAAAACTTAAGATGCGGCCGAAGTCGCTTTCTTTGCCCCCGCTGCGAGTGTTTGAATAAGAAGAATGCCCTGGACTGTAACAAGCAAAAAGAATGAAGAAGACAAAAGATTTCCAGAAAAAGGTTTAGCTAGAAGACAAGGCAAGTGAAACTGAAAGGAGAAAAAAAGCATTTACAATGGAACAATAAGTGTACTAATCGCTTTGATATATTATACAAGCCCAAAGACCCAAAACATTGTGTAATTATTTATAAATGACTTCTCCACTCCTGTGTATAATGCAGAGGAAAGAATAAAACTGCAGGCTACTCTCTAAACTATTTCTAAATAGACCTGGTTCAAAAGAAGGCAGAAGTGTTTAAAATAAAATAATTAATGGTGGATTTTATGGTTGTCTCATTAAAACATTTTAATTACTACAAACAAAATGCATTTGTGTTCGAACCCAACATGAATTTATGTAGCCCAGCGTTAAGGTAGAGAAAAGCAAAAGGAAACCACTTCAGCTACGTCTCCATTCTGTTTATTTGTGAATTCTCTCTATAACCCAATAGCTAAATTCCATTAGGATAAATTTCACTGCGACTTCTTTTGTACACAGAAGAGAATACCCTCACACAGTTTTCCCACACTTGATCCACAGCATCTGGAGGGTGGGGGAGGATGGCAGGATGTTTTTAATCTCAACTGAAGAGGTTCTTAAGGGTCCAAAAATGTGAAGGCGTCAAAAATGAGAACTACTTAACAACTACTTCTGGCTTTGGCTCTATCCTGGGCAGGTGTCGCCTGGATTCGGTGAGCTAAAGCCAGCGACAGCAACATCAGGCTCTGCTATTGTTTTTCAATCTGAGTGTAGAAGGGTTAGAAAAATCTGTGAACGCAAAACTCAGAGCCTTTGAGGGAAGTTCCGGATTGATTCGTAGCTTCAAGCAGCTGATGTGAAAATGAGTCCAGGCCTCGCTGCAGAGGGGGTTCGGGACTGAGCACCTTCTGCCTGCTCCCTCTTCAGTTCGCAGGGCCTGCACTCTATGTGCACTCCCCCTTTCTCTCCCCCTCTACTGTGGGCACAAAAAAGACATTGTTTCACCCAAGCCTGGTCCAAAGTGCAGACACACTTCAAACCTTGGGTCAACCCAAACACATGTTGTCCCCTCCATTAGTATGGGCTTGAGAATCCCGATCAAACTGGGAAAAATTCTCTTGTGGAAAGAATTTATCTGGTTGCATAATTGTCCTGTATGTTTGGGGATGGCATTTCTTACACAGCACTAGAATAAAGTAGATCTGCACCAGAACTTCCACCAGGAGCCAAGATTCATAGCACATGTAGGCAGATTGTACACAACCGAACACATCAGAACACAATGCCGCAGAATATTCAAGCAGACCTCTCTGAGGTGGGAAATGCATACAGCGGGCACTGTATTTAGCAGGGCAGGGGCCGAAGGGGCCTCCACAGATTTCTGGAAACCATGGATAATTTGCCATTTTCCTTGCTCTGTCACTGAAAGACCCCTCTGTTTCCCCCCTCCTGCCTAGTTTCCCCCCTCCCCTTTACCCCCCTTTCCACAACTGTCATGGGTCATCAGTAAAGAAAATAGGGAATTGTTTCTCCTTTCCATTCCCCCAACCCCACCCTGCTTCTCTTAGATGGAAACGCATATCTGCGGGTGTATTTAACAGACTGAAAGGAACACAGTGCGCCTCTGTGTCCAACATCATCCTTCATCCCTTCCTCTTGAGTAACTGCACCTTTTTCTTCCTATTTTCTAAAAAGATTACAACATTTTCTTTCCCAAATGCCACCCACGAAACCAATGCCATCCCTTCCCCCAGGTAGCTCCAGAAAGAAAATGATGATGGAAGTTTAGCAAGTTTGTTAGAAAGAGCGGCCCTCTGGACAGTTTTACCTTGTGTAAAAATTCCAGTCAAGCCTGCCCCTGTGGACATCAGTGTCATCCAATGGCCTTGCAAGCTCAGTGTGGCACACTGCCTGGACCCTAATACCTGGACTTAGGGTGCCAGCACCATTCACCTCCCCTACCATAAACTGCACCTGAGAGTTCTGGTGGACTGTAAAAACAAACCAACAAACCAACAAACAAAAAACATCACCAGGCAAACCCACAAAATTCAGATATACTTTTGGATGCCACGACTCTTGAAATTAATATTCTGTCTAACCAATTGGAGTGGTGGAGAATGATCAATCTGGGCTAAAACAACTTGGGAAGGAAAGTATGAAATGTGATGGTGTCCCCCCAAACCCTCACTACCACCTGCAACACCTCCAGATCTTATAATTACCATTCCAGCCCTCATATTTACAAGACACTAGTCCCTCAGCCTCATTCCTTTCACAGCATCTCTAAACAAGAGTTTGTTCAACTTCAGGCCTACGTGTTTCTGATAACTGGAAGGGAAGATGGCAAGGAGGCCATCTGGCTTAGCTTTCCAGTCACAAAAGGGTTCTAAGTATGTGGACACTAACCCCAATGAAGTCACACACATCGCTGAGGCACTGACAGGACTGGAGGATGAGGCTCCACCACACATCTGAATCTGCTTTCATCCCTGATCTCCATGCCTGTAATTTGATGCTCATTTTGAGGTCCTGAAATTGCAAACAGTAGATCACTTTGTATTTTTGTGTGTGTGAATCACATTAATTTATTAGAAGTAAACATTTCTATATTGTCACTACCCTCTCCTGTTTTGCCCTTTCGTCATTAAAAATATATGCCAATAATATCAAAAGACCCTAAAAGCATCAGAAGTCTTGCTCAACCCCAAGAGCCTCTCCCTCCCATCTCTCCATAACACTGGCTCCTTCGTCAGCCTAGTGATGCCAGAAAGGTTCTCTCGAAGAGGAACTAAAATCACCTGGTCTCATAACCAAACCTGCAGGGCTACTCAGAAAAGTGTGCACCTCGTGGCCTTGCATGGACTTCGGGGGGGCCCTCCTTCCATTTGCTCCCTCAGTTGTCAGACAGGCAGGCAAAGCCACAGGAGAAGCCCCAGTCTCCACATCACTTGGAGCATCTCCAAGCTGTCACTGAAACATGTCTAACCTGTCTCATGGGCTTAGAAAAACATGGGGTAGGTAGGATGGTGGATGCTGAAACAAGATATTTGTTCTAATACGAGGTGCTGACAGGCTCTAGGCATCCATCAATACTGACTTCAGCAGAGATGATGGTTCTGGAAATTATGATTATGATTCCCATCATCACTGCTGCCTCAGGTGACCATGTAGTGAGAAACTCTGGCTTAATCCAGTCCCTTGGAACATCTGTCCCACCCCCACCTCCACACGCCCTCCCCCAGCAGATTGGCAGCTGGACAGCTAACACATCAGCAGTCAGGACACCTGGTGCAACTCTTGCCACCTCAGCGCCTGCCGTGGTTGGATGCCCACACCGACTACTCCAGTGCTCCAGGAGCGATGTGCTTGCACACTAGGTACCAAGACACTTGGAGGGTTGGAGAGATTCCCACTTTCTCCAAAGTGGTTACATGTTCTTCTAGAAAGGACCCACCTTTTTTCTCTCTGGATGAAAGCTCTGAGCTTGCTCAGAACAAGTCTGAGCCTGGGTGACCATCTCTTCCTCCCAGGGGTCAGCTCCATTCTCAGTGGGCCTCAGAAGGGGCACCTCCAAGCCCCAGATACACTTATGAAAAGCATAAAGGGGAGAATGTCCAGGAAGAGCTGCCATGTGTACTACCCAAGAGCCAGGAGCAGAGAGGGCAAGGTTAAAGTGCCTGCCTGGTTAGTCACTAAGGTTTGGGTAGAAGAGAGGGTCTAACTAGCTGGTTCATAGATGCCTTTGCGCAGAAAAGAGAGAGTCACTGCTAGTTTATAGGGTGTCTTTGTGTACACTTCTCTGAATAGATGCAGTTCCACATCAGGGAATGTGGCTTGGTGGTGAGGCCAGACTTTAGCCCCTGCTTGCCCTGGACACTTTTGTGCAGTAAACCACACTGTGACAGCCATCTCAGAGAGCAGAAAGAGGAGTGAACAGAAAGGAAGGAAAAAGGCGACCAAGGCCATTCAAGGCCTATTATCCTTTTCCTATGCCAGACCACCACATACACCCCTTTCAGACCGGCCCTCACACTGCTGCCACGATCATCTCCATCCCTCCCTTCTACCTAGTCTAGTCACAGCCCATCCACTCATCAAGGCCTTGTCAAATCCACCTCTGCCATGAAACCTTCCCTGACCATCCCCTACCCTTTGAAGGATACAAGATGATCTTCATCTCTGTGCCCTTAGAGTATCCTCAGGATTGGGTTACCATATGGCCTCTCCAAAGTCTACAGGCCTTGCCTTACTCTCCTAGCCCAGGAAAGTATGCAGTGAGTGCCCCGTGTGTATTTGTTCATTGGTTACGACTGGCATGAGGGTTGAAAAGACTCTTGAGTCTGGTCCCAGAAATCCCAGGGATTTCTGCGGTAAGCTGCAGAAAAGACTTCTCCATTTCTCACCCCATTTTCTCATGCATGAGGTACGACAGAGGGATGAAGAATCCCCAAGGGTTTTACCCACACTGAAACATATGAGACTCAGAACCCATGGCCTCCATCAGCAAAGTGTCCACCCCTATTACCCCCGAGTTTAGCAGTGGTTGGCACAGAATAGGCAGGCAATGTGGTATATGACTTGCACCAAGTAAAATAAGAACCTTAAGTCCCTATGTGTTGGCAGCCTGAGTATTTAATTAAATTGCTGTTTTATTTAGCAAATCACAGACATCAAACCTGGCCAATTCAAACAAAAAAGCCCTACTGGATTTTGCTTTTTGTTTTGTTTTCTTTGAAATCAGTGGGAAGGCTGGAGAACCACGTGTGGCAAAATGATCAGCTAGTCAGGACAGGCACTGCCTACAGACAGACCCCTCCAGAAGGGAAAGAGTATACTGGCAGATTTAATAAAATAAGTGGAGGGGGGACGGATTCACATCTGAAGAAGAGCTAGTTCGGGACACCCACTGACTCCTAGACACTTTCATTCCATGACACAAGCGCACTCTGAACTACCAGAAGCTCAGAGCCTAAGTTCCAAGTGGGGCATGCCACTGACCCTACCTACCCACATGGCCACACCCTAGCTGCCAGAAATGGGAAGAGGTGTTCACACATTCAAATTCCTCAACAGGAAAGCTCTTCAGATACAAGGCAGTCAAGATATGACAAAGGGTATTCACAAGATCCTGTTTCCGAACCAGATTCTTTCCTCCAGAACTTTGGGGCCGAGATTGCAATGTGTTGAATAATGATTCCCCAAAAGACATGTCCACTAGAACCTCAGTATGTCAACTTATTTGGAACAGGGTCTTAGCAGCAGGATTTGGGTGTTTCAAGATGAACTCATCCTGGATCAGGGTGGGCCCTAAGCCCAATGACCAGTGTATAAGAAACAGAAAAGAAGACTCAAAAATACTGAGGAGAAAGAGGCAGAGATTGAAGTGGTGCCACAACATGCCAAGGAATGCAAGGACTGCGAGGAGTCACCAAAAGCTAGGGTAGGCATGGAAGGAATTTTCCCTCAGAGCACCCAAAAAGGAGCTAGTCCTTGCCACCTGAACCTAGCCTCCTGAACCGTGAGAGAGTAAATGTCTGCTGTTCAAGCCCCGTCGTTGGTGGCAATCTACTATGACAGTCACAGGAAAATAATACAGGGGTTCTGAGTTGTCAATGAGTCGAGGCTGGAGGGCGTGTACTGATGTCATGGCAAAGCTGAACCAGGGAGAGAAACAGGCAAGACACAGCGAGGAGCCCGGCTCCTGCAGATTCACACAAACCCTGGCAGCCCTTGGGTCCCTGAGATGCCTGGCCCCACCGAATAATTTCCCTTTCTGCTAACACTGATGAAGAGCACCTTCTGTGACTTCTAACAAGCCTAAAGTCCGCATATATTATGTCCAGCCTTCTCCCGAGGTTGAGAGTCAGTGTGGGGTACAGAGGTGGGGGAGTAGGAACTCTAGGTAGAGTCTGCTGGGTCCGAAGGCAAAACGATCAGCTAGTCAGGACAGGCACTGCCTACAGACAGACCCCTCCAGAAGGGAAAGAGTATACTGGGCAGGCCAGGCCCCACAGCCAAGGCACCACCAGAGGCAGTGAAACTTTCCGGAAAGGTGTTCATTTTGCTTCAACCCCTGGTGCTGTTCCTTAGTGATTGTTTTCCCCTAAGTACAAAGTTGGGGGGGTGTCTGAGCTTCAGTTGATGGAGAGTGTGTATTGCTGACCAGAGAAAAGTGACTCCTGATGGACAGAGTAAAGCCTTCTGCCCTGGGAGGGGAGAGGAGGAGGGGCGCTACTGAATGCTGGCTACCCTCTCTCCAGAGCCAGGAAAGCCAGGTGCCTGCCCTGGCTCACACTCTCCGGTGCTGCAGAGGTGTCAACACTGCCCTAAGAGACGCAAAGGGATGGGGGTGGGGGTGAGGGGAAATACAAGGTCTTTGGGCCATTGTTGTAGGGGAGTGATGGGAGCGGGTTTGGGGGACACAACACCAACCAATTTGGGAAATCGTCCCAACCAATGGGTTCTTTTACTTTCACCACTGCTCCTCTACCTCACCCGCAGGTGATGGTCAGCAGTGTCATTACACTATTTCTCCAACCTGAGTGGAGATGGGGAGTAGGGCATAGCCCTACTCTGTGCTCCAGTCTTCCCCAAGCCACTGTCCAGTCTGCTGGAGTAGGGTTTTTCCTGGGTTCCAGGGCACTGCACATGGCAACCACTCATGGAGTACCCCATTACAAAAGTCTCGCCCAGCCAAGTGTCCCACAAACACGATTTCACGTCGTTCTCAATCGGGCGGACTTGCGTCCCATTTTTACAGATAGAAAAAATGAGATTCAGAGAAGTCAAATCACTCAGCAGCCGAGAGGATACCAATCCAGGCTCCCGACTGGCTGCAGTTTTCCGCAACTCGCTGAGCAGCTCACACTTTCCAGCCGGCGCCCCGCCTCCCCATCCCTCGCCAGCTAGGGGCGCCCGGCCCGCCCCCGGAGGAGTGTGCCTCGGCCACTAATCGCCAGCGGTCCCCCGCCTCCGTTTCACTGCCTAGAGACGCCCCCACCGGCTAAGCCTGGAGAGGGCTCCCGGGGCCCGGCGACGCCGCCGATTGGCCCGCGGTAATTACGGGCACGCTCCGGGTGGGGGGAGGGGCGGGGGCGGCCCCCCGCAAGCATAAATTATGCAAATACCCGGGCGCCGCACGGGGCTGACCTGCCGCCTAGCTCCATTCAACTGGGGCCTGCTTCGGGGGCGGAGGTGGCAAGGAAGGGGGGGCGCCCATTGTTGCGTTGGGTACTTAAGGGGTCCTGAGGCCGGTCGTGTGCCACACTCGGTGCTCACACGAGCTGATCTGATCGCCGGCGAGATCACTCGGGAGACCGGCCCGGGCGCGTGGCCCCTGCAGGCGAGGCGAGGAGGTGAGGCCAAGTTCCCCGGGGTGCCCTTCCAGGATTTTGCGCCCGCAGCAGGCACAGTATAACCTCGGGCAATTCTAAACTAAGTGCCTCGGCAGCCCTACCTTCAGCCCGGGCTCCTGCCCTCTAAGTGCCCTCTAAGCCTTCCGTCGGTCAAGCACAACGCGACGATGCCAGCCTCTCTGGAGACCTGCCTTTCGGACCTCGACTGCTCCAGCAACAGCAGTAGCAGCAGTGACCTGTCCGGCTTCCTCACTGACGAGGAGGACAGTGCCAGACTCCAGCCTCCAGCTTCCGCTTCGGGGCCATCAGTGCCGGCTCGCAGGCCCGCACCCGAAATTCCCGGGACGTCAGAAGTTCCAGAGACTCAGGACGAGGAACAGGAGAGGCGGCGGCGCCGAGGCCGAGCGCGTGTGCGTTCCGAGGCACTGCTGCACTCGCTGCGCAGAAGCCGCCGCGTCAAAGCCAACGACCGCGAGCGCAATCGCATGCACAACTTGAACGCGGCGCTGGATGCGCTGCGCAGTGTGCTGCCCTCCTTTCCCGACGACACCAAGCTCACCAAGATTGAGACGCTGCGCTTCGCCTACAACTACATCTGGGCTCTAGCGGAGACTCTGCGTCTGGCAGACCAGGGACTGTCTGGGGGCGGTGCCCGGGAGCGCCTCCTGCCGCCGCAGTGCACTCCCTGCCTGCCCGCGCCCCCGAGCCCCGCCAGCGACGCCGAGTCCTGGGGCTCTGGTGCGGCCGCTTCCCCCTGCGCCACCGCCGCCTCGCCCCTCTCTGACCCCTGTAGCCCAGCCGCCTCCGAAGACTTCGCCTATGGCCCCGGCGACCCCCTTTTCTCTTTCCCCGGCCTGCCAAAAGACTTGCTCCACAATGCACCCTGCTTCATCCCTTACCACTAGGCTCTTTTTGGACACCGTTATCTCCCCCACTCCCCCCAGTGAACTGGCAGTAGATGGGGTTCGAGCTTTGGCTCCTGATCCCCAGTCTTGGCGGAGAAAGGAAGCAGGAGCTTTAAAGGGGTGGGGGATACTTGAGCCGCTTGTTAGGGCCGCACCCTCACGGCGCTGCCCCTTGGTCTGTTTCTCCAGCCCTCAACCCTGAGCCCCTCCTGCCCGCCCCTAGACGGCCTTTCCTTTTGCACTTTCTGAACTCCACAAAACCTCCTTTGTGGCTGGCTCAGAGCTCACCCCCGCCACCACTTCAGTGTGATTTAGAAAAGGGACAGATCAGCCCCTGAAGACGAGGTGAAAAGTCAATTTTACAATTTGTAGAACTCTAATGAAGAAAAACGAGCATGAAAATTCGGTTTGAGCCGGCTGACAATACAATGAAAAGGCTTAAAAAGGAGAGACAAGGAGTGGGCTTCATGCATTATGGATCCCGACCCCCACCAATGCAGGCTTGCTCTAGGAAGAACCGGAGACTCTTGCATAGCTATTCAGGCACCGGGCTGGAGAGTACTTTAATTTATTCAAGATGTTTCATTCATATGAAAATGTATTTTTGTACATAAAAAGTTTATTCTATTATTATGAGCTATTAAAGTTTACATTTTTGTACTGCAGATGTTTCATGTAAATAAAAACCAAGTAAAAAAATAAGTCACCAAGCTTCTTGTCTAATGTTAATGTTTCTCTGTGGCTTTTCTTCCCTTCCTCTGGCAGCTCAACCACTACCGTGAAACACTATCCCCACCCACCTCCGATCCCTCCAGTCCTTTCAAAAACAATTTAAAAATAAAATGCACCTGATTTCCACCAGAAACGGATAAAGACAGACTATGGCATTTGGGATCCATCATTTCCTTTCACCTTGTAAACACAAGGGAGATCTTTCAGGCTCCCCATAAGCCAATTAAGACTTTTTAGTGGGGAATTAGCCCGGATACACAGCTACCTGTAGAGGTAGGGGCGGTGGGAGAGTCTTTCTTTTGAGGAACTCCACATCAGCGGGCTCTGTGTTTCAAAGAGAGGGGATTAAAAAGATCAATACAGTGTGACCACTGACTAGGAAGTCCCTGTGACAGGTGGGCCAGGCTGGGCAAGCAGAAGGGTCCACTCTTATAACAGCCTATTTAGAAGGGGGAATTGATTTGTAAACAATGCCTCCAAATTGTTGTCCATTGAGGCTGGGATCACCCTGGCTGTGAGGTGTGGGATGAATTATGCTGGTGTGGTATCCCTGGGTGAGGTGTACAGCTGCCTAAAATTGTGAGACCCTGCACCCCTCTTCCCCCTCTGACACACTGTGTTCACAGTGGGTGAAAGGAGGAGTGTGGACAGTTCAGGTCCTGGCTTGCTCAACCAGTCCTTAGGGGGACAGCCAAAGCCTGCATTTGTTGCCAGAGAAATCAGCTGCCTAAACTCAGAGGGGATTTTTCTGACTGCAGTATTTCTGTTATCTGACAATTAGCGAGCAGCACTGGCCAATACTGGCTTTTGTTTTAAATTTCAGAATATGCATAATTATCAGAGAAGGAGTTCCTAAAATGCTGTTGCTGCCTGTTCTCCCAGCTAACAAGTTACTTCACATTAAGATCAAATTTTCTTTCACTGGTAATATTTTAGTAGGAAGAGGCAGAAATGATTTCAGGCAAATAGTATTCTATAGTGTTCTAGAAATCATACCCATTTAGGAGGTAAATAGCGGGGGGGGGCTTACAAGTTTGGTCACTACGAGCATTTTCTAGTTGTGGAAGTTTTTTCCCTCTTCATACATGACCAAGTGAGTTAGAGCCACAGATGTATATGCTGTGTCTCCAGCAGGCATCACTAAATCCTCCCATGGGCAAGGAACCCTCTTTCAGATAAAAAGGATCATTTTCAGAAGGTTATGGAAAGCCATATGCCTTTTCTAACAGTCCTACAGCAGAGACAAAGAGTCCTCCAAGAAATACTTCAGAAGTTGCAAGGGTTCAGAATCGGTAGCTTCTGCTGTAAGTACCAAGGAAAAAGTTGTGTCTCTTGCATGGCCCTGCCTGGGGCCCCACTGTTGTTTGTAGCAGAATTAATTCACTCTGCTAGGTTTGCCTTTTCCTGAAGCAAAAGACAGGAAGGGTCTGCATGAGATTTTCTGCTCTCCCATGTTTAGGATGCTTGGAAGTGACTGCCTCCAGCTTTCTGAGGGGTGAGAAGGGCAGGTCCCCTATGGAGACTCTGCTCAGTCATGGTGTAGATGCACGTGTCTGGGCCAGAAGAGAACAGCCTATTATGTTATCATTGTCTAAAATCCTTGCAAAATCCACCGGCAAACAAATGCCCCAAACAGCAGCTGCAGAGGAACTTTGTCTCACACAACTAACTGCTTTATAGCCGGCATAGAAAACAGAAATGCCCTAATCCCAAAGACTCAAGTAGAGCAAGTTGTATCCCCAACCTTGTTGCCAAAATAGGCTCACAACTCAAGGTGCAAGGCCCAGTGCACCTTCCATCTAAAGAAACATCTTAACCACAATCCTGACTGGCGGTGGGGGGGCCTGGGGGACCTCAGCCGGTGTGTTGAGGGGGGCATCTCCAATACTAGTTAATACTACTCTGCTTAGAGTTCCCAAGCAGGATAAAAGAAAGGTGATTTGAAATAAAATGCTCACCACCAGGAGCCTCTTTCTTCCTGCAGCAAACTCCCCTTCATCTACTGGTGTCTGTGAAGGCAGGCTGGGGGTTACTAGAAAATTTTAATCAGTCACAGAGCATAGAACTTTCCGCTGGCTGCCATGCTTCACCAACTTAACACGATCTTCCTCTGGGGAAGATTCTCTACCTTGATCTCTATTTGCTTCTGTCCTCATGTAACTTACTTTTACACTCTGCTTCCAGACCTTTGAGAGATCAGGCAAGAGAAGAGTGGAATGGCAGAGTAAAGTGAAGGATTTCACTCTTTCTAAAATTTCTTTATCAAATCCCTGCTTTGTGCTCAACACCCTGCTAGGCACTGGGTGACCAAGATGAAGTCCTCACCCAAAAGGAGCTTACATCCCAGTAGGGAAAGACAAATCATGACAGGTTGTTGTAAATGGTGAGGGGGGGAAAGAAAGTAAAATAAGGGAACATGGATGGCAGGGTGGGAGAGAGGTTGCTCTTTTAGGAAAGATGGTGAGGAGAGGGCTTCAAGGAGATAGCATTTGAGCAGAGGCTCAAATGCAGAGGGAAGGATAAGGTGCACCTAGAGGAAGCCCTCCCAAGGAGAAGGCACCAGGAGGGTGGGCCCCGGCCATGAAGCAACAGGAGGGACCCCTGGAGGCAGGTGGAAGGGGGCAGAGCAACAGAAGGGACCCCTGGAGGCAGGTGGAAGGGGGCAGAGCAAGTCATAGTGAGCCTTACAAATTGTTATAAGGACTTCGAGTTTTTTCTTAAGGTGATTGAAGGGTTGAAGGCAGAGGAGTGGTATGAACTAAACTATTTTCAAAGGTTACACTGGTTTTTATAGGAATAGCAGACTTTGGAGGCCTGAGTAGAAGCAGGGACTCAACTAAGCCTCAGTGCACATTAGTCCTGTAGGGGCAAAGATTGGTCAGAATCAAGATAACTTTTGATGGGGAAAATTATAGGCTTGTTTTGGGGCGTGAAAGAAAGATAAAACAAGAATGACTACAGAATTTGGGTCAGGAGCAATAGGCACACAGAAACCTTCCCAAAAAGCACTCTACAAATACGAGAGGAATTGCCTGAAACTGCTCATTTTAGTCCCACTTAGCATTTGCGCTCAGTTAGCATCATTTAGCAAAGTTGAAAACATAAGTTATGATGGCCATAAAATAAAGACAGGTAGCTGCTCACGAAAACCATAACCTTTCCTGGGTTGAGGAACTAAGAGAAATGCCTCAGAGAAAATACATGTTGGGAGCAGAGGGAAGGGACTTGTGATATCCTGGTTAACACCCTTGAAACATCATCATCATTGCTAACATTACGATCATCATCATTCTAGCTAACACAGAACACTGGTTTAATGCTCCACGAACTCTACATACTAGGTCATTTAATTCTCACAACTCATGAGGTTAATAATATCATCTCTATTTTACAAATGAGGAAAGTGAAGTATAAAGAAATCAAATAACTTCTAAAACTACAGAGCTTGTAAATCATGAACATAGAATTTGAACCCCAGCAATCTGCTGGATTTGAACTCCAGTGTTTCTGTTACTTATTGTTAAGATTATCTCTTAAGGAATGAAAATTAAGCAAAAAGAGGTGGCAAGCTCAGCTGCCTGAGGTCTAGCCTGACCTAGCAGTAAGTTTAAACATAGCTTCAGGTCAGGGCTGCAGCTGTCATGCAGGGCTTTTGGCTGAAAGAGTTAAAAGGGCTCTGTCTCCCCCACCCCACCCCCCAAACCCTCCAAGCGGACCAGTCCCATGCCACAGTGCAGCAGATTGAGCGTGCAGTCTTCCCTTCCTCTTCTCCCACTTCCAGTAGGGGCCATGGACAGGGCACAATCTACACAAATGTATCTAGCAGCCCTGCCTAGAGTCAAGGATGCATCACGGGAATGTGCCTTTTCCAGTTAAGGCAGAGGTAGCCTGCAGAGGGTTTGGGGGTAAGTTTTCCGTCAAGGACCTGGGCTGTCACTGTTTCTGTTTGCAAGACCAGTCGGATTCAGGGCCTACTGGCATCCTTTTGTGAATCAGTCCCTTCACAATTCATATCTGGCTAACCCCACACAATTTCACCAAGGCCTAACTTCCTTTAGAAAATGTTTCTGGGGTTCCTTAAACCGAGGCCAAGCAGGGAATAGAGGCTGCAAAGTTCCTTATCACAGAGCCTAATGGTGAACACTGGAGGTTGGAAGGTGCTCCTGCCACCTGTCACTAGTTGCCTGCATCCCCATAAACCACGAATAAGCTCAGGGTACATCTAACCTTTGGAGTTCCTAAGGATGGCTCAGAACAAACACTCAACTCCAGCACTGAGCTTACCTGCTGCCCACCAGGCTAGCGGCTGGGAATCAGAAAACCCTGGCAGCAAGATGCCAACTGAGTGTAGGAATTTCAGATGGCTGGGCACAAATCATCCTCTCTATCAACAATTAGACCCTGCACTGGCTGTCTGCTGAGTCTTCTCTGGCTGAGATGAGGCCCACTGTACCACTGAGCAGAATGTCTTCTTCCAGTCTTAAGAGTAAAGGACAGTGTGCACCCATTTTATACCAAGGTGGTCTTGTGACATTGAGATATAAGGAAAAGACGGAGGCCAGAGGACACCACTGCTTTGTCTACTCAAATTAGATCTCTACTCAATCTAAAGAACTGCACTTGGGGGGCCCCCCTGGTGGCACAACAGGTTAAGTGCAGCACTATGAAGCTATCCAGAGCCACTGCAGCATGAGTTCGATACCCGGCCAGGGAGATTCCCACATGGTGCAGCAGACCTCTCCTGCCTCACCCACTGCTCCCCTCAGCAGTGTATTTCAGTCTATCTGCCTGTTCTTCTCCCCACACTCTCTGGTGAATCCTCTCACCACCCCACACCTCTGGCCTATACCCCAGCTTGTATGCATAAATAAATAAATCTTTAAAAAAAAAAAGAACTGCACTTGGCCCTTAATATGCTGGATATATACATACGTGTGTACACCTATATGATGCACAGATACTACATATATGTGACATATACACATGCCTACACATACAGACATACATATGTGTGTATGTGTTATACACACACAAGTATGTAGGTTTTAGGTAGTTTCCTTGTAAGCATTTTTAGTGCATAACTATTGTATTTGGTTGCAAGGCAATATTGCCATAAAAGAGGAAAAATCAGTCAAAGAAAAGCAGGACATTATAAAACATGAGTTTTTTCATGTGTGTAGATTCATGGCCACACTGTGCAAAGAACTAATTTTCTTTTGTGGTAAAAGAAAAAAGAATGGGGGGAATAAAGGACATTTTAAAAAGACATCATAAAGCATGAAAAATTAAAAGCAAAATTAAAAAGTTTTTTTTCATGTGTGTAGATTCATGTCAACACTGAACAAAGAACTGATTCTGATTTTCTTTTTTTAATCTATAAAAGAACAAAAAACAAGAGAGGGACATTCAAAGGGGCGTGATGACAACATTTCACAGCATAGCTAATTAATAACAAAATTTAAAAGTCAAAATAAAAAATTAAAATGAGTATATTCTGAAAAATACAAATATTTAAATATGTTTAAAATGTGCATGGATTCATGGCAATACTGCACAAAGAAATGATTTTCTATTGTGGATTGGACCTAAGCATTTCCAAGTTTCTCGTTCTCTCACAGCATAATTTTGTAATTTCCTATAATCAAATCAAATTTACTGAAAATGTGAAATCAGAGAATATAAAGCCAGATTACATACTACTATACAAGCAAATGATAACGCATCAGTTTGCAAAGAGTTGATATCTTATTTTGTCGATGGAAAAATTAAATCAAATTGTCAGTTTTTTTCTTTTATGGCAAAATTGTCTTATGACCAATTAGTTACTTAACAAAACTGCTTGCAGCAAAAAATGTTTATAGTGGAACTACCAGACAAACCTAGGTACCTACTGCGCCCCTACTGTGTGAGCTTGGTAGACTGTACTATTTGTTCATAATTACTGGTTCCCTCATCAATAGCACCAGTTCTCCTATATGTTAACAGTGTTTCCAGTCCTATGGGCTTGGTCACGCAATTGGCTTTGCCCAGTGGATGTGAGTAGTCACAGACTATACCATATCCAAACAGAAGCTTTCATTGCATTTATACAGATTGTCTCTGATTTCTATATGAGGACAGTGTGACTAAGAAACTGGCCTTCAGTTTGAGTCTCCAGATGAAAACTACCTACATTCACATCCTTACCCAGAGTCTGCTTTTGTGAGAACCAAAAAACCAAGACAGACCAGATCTCAGATATGCTCAGAGCCTGCTACTCAGAGAACTCTGATAAACACAAAACTAGACCTGGCTTTTCCAAGAGCTAAATCTTGATGCCTTCGCTTATATGCCCATTCAATCCCTCCATATCACCTAGACTTGAACCATAAGAGCCCTCTCATCACTCTGCAAACACAAGGGACGGGCCCTTCGTGGCACTGTGTCTTTTTACTCTCTTGTCTCCTACACAGCTCCCAATAACCCCTCACTCATCTTTTAAACTGCAGCTCCCACATCATCTCTTCTATAGAGTCTTCCCAACATCCTTGGCTGACTCAGTCATTCCATCCTCCCCTGGGCTCCTGCCACACTCAGGATGCTCAGAATCACTCCCTAATCATTGTGCACACAGTATGTCAGTATCTGAGGAACTTTGGAGTGCTTACACCCCATATGCAGACCCCAGTCCTCTTCAAGCCCTCAGAGTCTGCATCTCACCTTCATCTCTGAGGTCCCATGGAGTAGTTTAGAACTTCACTGGAAAATCGCCAAAGTGATTATCAGCCTCTCTGGGAGGCTTTTAAGGTGGTCCAACCAAAGAGGGATAGGCTTGCTTGGTTCAGTCTTTCACCTTACCCTGGCCATTATTTCCCCTGAAGAAAGAAAATCACAATTCTGTAGGCAGACAGCACTGGGCGGGAGGCGGAGGGAAGGAAGGGCAAGGATGTGTGGGAGTGGTGTGGGGAGAAGTTCAAGTATCAGTGATTAGACCCAATAAAGTGACCAAGAGAATCCATCATCTTGCTTTCATTTCCACCACAGATCAGCTCAAAGGTGCCCAAAACTATGGTACAACATGATCATCCAGGGAGACTTTCTTCAAAAGATGTAGATGTCTGAATCTCATCTCCAAAGATTTTCCTTTGGAATATCTGGAGTGAAGTCCTGTCATTTTTATTCTCTAAAAAGTTGCACAGATGGCTATTACACACAGCCAGGTAGTATGCCTCCCACAAGATCTAGTACATTACCCAGGTGACCTCAGCAGAGTCAAAGACCAGGTATATATGGGCCTGAGCAACCCCTCTGCACATTTCCATCACATGCTCATGGGACACATAAAGGAAGATGGTCCTGGGCCACTCTCCCTTCAGATTTCTTACAATTTTGACATGACTAACACGAAGGATGCTACCAGGAAACATCACTGTTTTACAGTAATAGCCCATTGCCCCAAACCCTGAATCATTTTTAGATTTCACTTGTTTGGAGCCTGGTGACAGAAACTGCTGGTTATTCACTAAAAATCATTCTCCTCTTCTTCCTGGATATGTGACTATCCACAATTCTTTACAGTTAAGCATGATCGTGTGACTGGGTTCGCTTCATGGGATCATGAGTGGGAATGCTGAGAGATACATTTTTGGAATTACATCTTTAAGATGATGATGAGAATTAGTGCTTTTACATAGCATGTAGAAAACTGCAAGTACCACTTCCAGAATAAAAATAAGAAAAAGCCATATAATCTACAAATTTTCTTCAGCTATTCAGAGATATGAGGCTATGAGGCATTATGCAAAGTGAATTACAAGAGGGGAAAACAAAGAGAGATGACACACAATCCATTTCACTTTGTGCAAACCATACAGAAGAGGCAATCCAAGCAGGTAAAAAGAAATTAGCAAAAATTTTAATAAAATCTTATAAGCCAAGTGTAGAATAGGGTGTCTGTTTAGAAAAGGAGAGCTCATACCCACAGGTAATCTCTTGTCCCTGGGCCCCACCAGATGCTGACATGAAGGATTAGGCCAAGGAGAACACTGGGAGGAATCCTCTGGTAGAGAAGGTGTTCAGTAGGTGGTTCCTGTTTGGGCACAGGAACAAACCCCCTAGGTCTCCCAGACATGCTATCCATGAATTAAAAAATGGTAAGTCACTTAAAAGGGGGCCTCATCTTCCCTAGGATGCAGGCAAAAAGCTATTGCTTCTGGGGAGGAATAGAAGCCAAACTCACTTGCTTCTGGTAGAGGGTTAGAAAATGGCCTCAACCTCAGGACAAAGGGAAAGACCAATTGATTATGGAAGAGTGAAGAAAATACCTTCTTTCCTAGGGGAAGGGTCAGGATCCTACACCAATATTAAGCAAGGATCTGCTACCTCGGGGGAGGAACAGAAAACTTCTTCCCAGGAACAACCACAGATTCAAAGCAGAGACTGATTAATAGGGGGATGAAGGAACAGAAACTCTGACCTGTGAAGCCAAAATGCATAGGGCTTACCAAAGACTGAGGATAGCCCCCTCTTTATAAAACTGGCATCCTGCAGCAAGCAATATCAGTCTAGTGCTGTGTGAGAAACAAGAGTTGGAAAGTGATATCCCTCTGAGGGGGAACAGAAGCACTGAAAAAAATCCCATGGCACTCATCCCAATAAAGGCGGATGGTATAACAGACCACTGCTGAAGAAATTGGAAGTCTATGCTACACATAAGGTAGTGATAACAACAAAACACAAACCAACTCAACTCTTGACTAGACTGACTGACTCTCCCTCTCCATATTAACTGTATGACAAGAAAAGAGGTATGTCCAGGCATAAAATTATTTGTCTTGGTCTCTATAGTTTTTCTACATATGCTGGCCATCATTAATAACAAATTACAAGACACATAAAAAAGAGTAAGAGAAATAACCCATTCCCAATACATAAAATAATCAAGATCCAGACTTAGATATAACCCAGATATTGGGATATTCAGATAGAAAATTTTAAACAGCTAAGATTAATTAGTAGCAATTGTAGACCACAGTGTGTATTGTTCAGGGTTTCCAGAGAAACAAAATTAGTAAGATTTATATGAGGAGACTTATTCTAGAAATTGGCTAAAATAATTACGGGGTCTAAGAAGTCACAGGGTCTAATGTCTACAAGAACCAGGAAAGCCTGTGGTGTAATTCAGTCTACGTCTGAAGCCTGAGTTGGGGACTGATGGTATAATTCCCAGGATCCTAGAGCAAAAGATGGATGTCTTAGATTAAAACACAGAGCAAATTTGCCCTTCCTTCACCTTTTTGTTCTACTCGGGCCCTCAACGGAGTGGAACATGCCCACCCACAGTGGTGAGGAAGGTGGTCTTTACTCAGTCTGCTGATTCAAATGTTACTCTCTCCCTCTGACATTCTCACGTACATACACTCACAGTAACAATTTTTTATCAGGTCTCTGACCATCCCTGAGTACAGTCAAGTTGACACATAAAATTAACCACCATGATTCTCAAGCAAATGGGAATTTCAGCAAGGAAATGATGGCTATTCTATAAGAAGGAGTCAAACTAAAATGGTAGAAAATAAAACCTATTACCAGAGATGAAGTATCCCATCTAAGGAAAGACTCTATGACCTGAAGATAGGTCAACAAACTTAATCCAGACTGAAACAAAGAGTGGGGAAAAGACCACAAAATAAAACATCCAAAACCTGATATCAACTGAATCTACACAAAGAAATAAAAAAAGAAGGAAAAGGTGGAAATAAAGATAAAAGACCCTTTTTAACTTACATTAATTCAGCTTGAAAGGCAATTGTGTAAATATGATGGGCAACAATATTGGGTTTATACCATGTGTTAAAGTAAGCTGTACAATAAAGTAGACCAAAGTATGGGAGGGAATCTTTTGCAAGATTCTTTCACTTTACATGAAATGGTAAAACATTCCTTGAAGGGCCTCCCTGGTGGAGCAGCAGTTAAGCGCTGCGCTGTGGAGCTGTGGGGCTGTTGGCAGCCACGATGCGAGTTCGAAGCCCGGCCAGGAGAATCCCACATGGTGCGGCAGACCTCTCCTGCCTCGCCCGCTGCTCCCCTCAGCAGTGTATTTCTGATCTGCCTGTTCTGCTCCCTGCTCTGTCTCTGGTGAACCCTCTCACTGCCCCACACCTCTGGTCTGTACCCCAGCTTGTATGTATAAATAAATAAATCTTTAAAAAAAAAACATTCCTTGAAGACAGATTTAGGTAAGTTAACCATGTGTATTATGAACGCTAGGAAAAAATCTACAAACATTTTAAAAAGGTATAATTAATAAGGCAATAGTAGAAAATATCACTAATAAAAATACTGAACTAAAAGTGGGGAAAAAAGAAACAAAGGACAGATAACAGAAAAACTAAAAGACAGTAGGTTTAAATGCAATCACATTGATAATCACATTAAGTACAAATTACAAAAGGCAGAGTGTCACATAGTATTAAAAAAACAAGACTCAATTGTGTGTTATCTCAAGACTCACTTTAAATATAAAGATACAGTAACTAAAATAGAAAGGAAAAGGTATACAATGCAAATATTTTTTAACAGATAAAAAGACTATAGTGGCTATATTAACATTAGACTAAACAGACTTCAAAATAAGGAATGTTTCCAAGGATAAAAAGGGACATCATATAATGACAAAGGGGTCAATTCACCAAGAAGACAAAACAATCCTGCATGTTTTCAGGATACAGAAAAAATATATAGACAAATCCATAATTATAAAGACTTCAATACCCATCACTTAGTACTCTGTAGAGAAAGTAGAAAAAAAAACCATAAGAATATAAAACACCTGAACACTATTAACAAACTTGGTCTAATTTGCATTTATAGAATACTCCATCCATACTCCAACAACAGCATAACAATACCAAGTGCTGCCTATGATGTAGAGAAACTCAGACTCTTACACATTCCTAGTGGGAGTGCAAAACAGTACAGCCACCTTGGAACACGTACCAGAAATGTTGGAGCAAAAAAATCTCTGAGAAGAGTGCTGACCAATCAGAGCTGCAAAGCATGAAAGAAGGGGAGTTCAAGGTAACAGTTTTGATAATTCTCATAAAACTAAAAAAAAAAAAAAGAGGATATAAAACAACAGAATAAAGATAGAAAAAATATGAGGCAGCTATAGGTAGAAACAATGAGGCTAAGAAACACTACAGCCGATTTAAAAAATACAATTGAGGACCTCAGTAGCAGACAACCAGAAGCGATGGAGAGAATTAATGAGCTTAAAAACACAATGTTGGAGAACGCACAAACAGAACAATGTAAATTAAAAAGAATTAAAAATGAAAACAGTGTAAGAGCCCTTTGGGACAATTTAAATAAAAATAACATCCACATCATGGGGAGTCCTAGGAAGAAAAGAGAAAAAGAAAGGCATAGAAAATTTAATTAAATAAGTAATTACTGAAAACCATCTCAATCTTGAAAATAAGCCAGACATTGTGATCCAAGAGTTCAAAATAGGTCCAAACAAAAAAATACCAGACAGACACACACTAATACACATTATAATAAAATTGTTGAAAACCAACAAGACTAGAATAGTAAAAATATCAACAGAAAAAAAAGATGGCTATCAGTAGACTTTCAGTACAAACATTACAAGTACAACTGGACTGGAAGAAGATATTAAAGAAAAAGACTTCCAGCCCAGAATCCTTTATCCAGCAAAATTAACATTCAAGACAGAAGAAAGAGTAAGGAGATTCACTGAAAAGCAAAAACTAAAAGAACTTATCAACAGAAAGTTGCACATGAAACAAGTCCTAAAGGAGTTATTATAAAGCAAGAGGATACTGAATATTGAAACAACAGACACCGAAACCTCTTAACATGGAGAAGGAGGGTAGTACCAATAGGGCCCATGAGACGGAGTCAGAGCAGACCGTCCAAAGTGTCACACAAATATCCATCATATACTAAACTCAGTATAACTGCTGATAAAGTCTTCCAATTAAGAAAGGTAATGAGATATAGAGACAGACATTATATTATGAATAAGGGTCTAAAACAAGAAGAAGAAATAACACCCATAAATATATATGTACCACATAATGGAGAACAAAGACACAGAAGACAATAACAGAACTAAGAGAGACTGATAACACAATACTAGGGGACCTTAATACCCCACTTACAACAATGGACAAATCAATAAGACAAGAAAATAAATAAGGAAACAATAGCTTTAAATGATGAATTAGGTCTACCAGACATCTACAGAACATTCCACCCCAAAATGCTGCATATACTTTTTTCCCAAGTGTACATGGAACATTTTCAAGAATGGACCATATTTTGGGACACCAGTCAATTGTGAATAAAGCCACAAAGATTGGAATTATGCCTAGTACCTCTGTGATCATAATACCATAAAATTAGAAATCAACTATAAGAAAAAAAGGAAAAACTATGAATACATGCAGACGAAACAGCATGTTGTTTAATAGCAATTGGGTAAAAGAGGAAGGAGAAGTTAAAAAATACCTTGTGATGAACAAAAATGATGATACAAGCTACCAGATTCTGGGGTGCAAGAATATCAGTCTTAAGGAGGAAGATAATTGCAAAGCAGACCCACATTAAGAAACAAAAAAAATCCCAAATAAATATCTAATATCACACCTAAAGCAACTTGAAAAGAGAAACAAACAAGACTCATAGTTAGTAAAAGGAAGGAAACAATAAAAATAAGTTAAAATAAATGAAATAGAAATTTAAAAAGACCATACCAAAAATTCAGTGAACTGGTTCTAAAGGAAGATAAAATAGATTAAATAGATTAACCTTTACCTGAGCTACCAAAAAAAAAAAAAGAGAGAGAGAGAGAAAACATTAATAAACAGAGTGACAAATGAAAGAGAAATCACTACAGATAGCACAGAAGTTTAAGAGGTTACTATACAATTTTATAACAACTATGTGTCTATACATTCAATAACCTTGAAGAAATGGGTCAATTTCTAGACCAACATATAGTTTACTAAGTCTAACCCAGGAAGAAACAGGCAAATTGAAAAAACCTATCTCAAGCATAGAAATGGAAACAATAATAAAAAAATTTCCAAAAAACAAAAGCCCAGGACCAGATGCCTTTACAAATGAATTTTTTTTTTACTTTTCAAGCAGTAAGTTTTAATTTTTTATTACTTTTTTTATTTTCTCACATTGTTTTTCATTTTTGTACAATATTTGATTTCTCCACTCAGTTACAGTCCCCATATTATCAAACCTTTAAAGAAAAACTAACACTCATCTTTTGCAAATTGTTTTAAAAAATACAAGAAGGAATGCGAATACATTTTATGATGACAAAATTACCCTTATACCAAAACCAAACAAAGGCAGCAGAAAAAAAGAAAATTATAAGTCAATATCTCTGATGAATACTGATGCAAAAATTTTCAACAAGATACTAGCAAATTCAATTCAACAATATACACAGTTATATACCATGATCAAGTGGGGTTTAGGCCAGAGATGCAAGGATGGTTCAATATATGTAAATCACTTAATATAATACAACATATCAACAAAAGCAAAACAACTACATTCCTAGGTATTGACCTAAGAGAAATGAAAACATGTTTATACAAAGGCCTCCATGCAGATGTTTACATTAATTTTATTCTATAAAACTAGAAAGGATTCAGGTGATCATCAACAGGAAAATGAATAAAGAAATTATTGTATACCCAACTAAAGTCAGTTAATTAATAGATGCAAAAAGATAAATCTATCTCAAAAGCATAATTCTAAGTCACACACACAAAACAGACTGAAAGAAGGCGAAATATTAAATGATTCAAGTTATATGACATTTGGGAAAAGTGAGACTTTAGGAACAGAAATCAGATTTTGATTTTCAGGATTGTGTGAGGGAGAAGATTAATTACAAAGAAAAAAGGGAAAACTTTGGGGTGAAGGAAACCTTCTATATCTTGATGGTGATGGTTGTTACACAAGTTGTTAATACACAACTGTACATCTTCAAAAGGTAAATTGTTTTATGTTAAATCAGGCTTACTGGGGTATGATTATACCCCAATTAAAATGTAAACAGTGATTTAAAATGTAAACAGTGATCATGGACTGGGTTGGTCCTCCTGCACATTCTGTTCTCCCTGTGACTATCATGCAAGCCAGCTTCACTCATGAGGACAATGACAATACTCCTGCCATTGCCACTAAGGGTTTTTCCAGCACCAATCCTTGATAAGAAAAATACAGATAATGAGAGGGTGTATTTAGTAACATTTATACCAATTCAAGTAATAATACCGTCTAATATTATGTAATATTATATTTTGTATGTAATCATAAAATACTTTGACTATGTTTTGTATGTCTTTGGGACTTTCCCCCCTTCACTTTTTCAGTAGACAGTAGATTCATTTTTATTATGTTGAACAAAAATTTTGGTCTGAAATGTACCAAAAACATAAAGAAAAAGTGGATCCTCCATACATATATCTTGAGAAATGCTGCTCTGGGAAATGGTGGAGCAATGTGAAGAACCCTGCATCCCTGAATGTATGAAGCAAAGCTAGATACCTGGCCACTTGGAATGTTCCCTCTCACTGGTACATGAATGAGAAATAAACTTTGTTCTCTAAGCCACAGAATATATATATATATATATTATATATATATAGTGGGAGAAGCAGGATTTCGGACAGCAAGTATAGCTTGTACAACTATAGTAGTCCCAGAAAGATGGCCCTGGGGCCTCCCTCCTATGGGGCCAAGTGGGAATGGTGCTTCTGGCTATTACTGAGGGTAGTCAGTCACTGTAACTCACGAATCCAGTTACACCAGTTCCTAATAGTCAACCCCCTTTTGCCTCAGTCTCTTGATCTGTAAGTGGGGAATAGTGATCGTGCCTATCTGTAGCATAGGATTTTTTAAGGTTTCAATGAGAAGTAATTCATATAAAGAACTAGTACTGTGTCTACCTCATTAAAAGAACTTGATAAATGTTAGCTATAGACTGGTTTAGCTGCAAGCCAATTACCCTTTGTAATGAGATGATCTTTGTTTGGTCTCCAGATGGTCCCTACAGTGCTTAAAGGCTATAGACCTCAGATACAAACCTGACGAGTGTAACTTGATTCTAATGCAGCAATTTGAGTTTATGGGCCAATGCTATACTTCAAATGGAAAACCATGATTAGGAGGGATATTAAATTATACCTAGTGATAGTCTGGCTGAAGCCCAGACACAAATCTCACTGTCTTGAAAAACTCTTCATAATTAAGAGACATACATGAGTACAGTGCCTTCCAGGTTACAAAGCAATTTCACATCCATCATCTGATATTAGCCTCACAATGCCCACTGAAGTAGAAGGGATTATTGTATCTATAGCACAGATGAGGCAAGAGGCTCAGAGGTTAAGTGGTTCACCCAAGGTCACGGGGTTAATGAGAGGAGAAGGTGGGGCTCAGAGTCGCATCTGGTTCCAGGCCCATTTCTTTTTCTCAGATACTTTTCTGCCTCTCCAGGCTCACCTGACACAGAGCACACCTCCACTGCACAATCATTTATACAGTATGATTTTTAACCAAGCAAAAGATTAATGATAATGAATATATGATTAGATTGAACCATATAAAATTGCTGATTTGAACTACAGAAATGATGATTTCATAAGGTTCAACCTAGTAACACTTATTTGGATATTTACCAGGGGCTAGGCACCAAACCAAGCATTTTACAATTGCATTGGCTTATCTAATCATAATCCTATTATCTCCATTTTGGAGATGAGGAAACTGAAGCCAATGTTGCAAAACTAGTAGTGACAGTATGGGATTTAATATTCATCTGAGCCCGAAGAACACACACTTAACTGTTGTACTGTCCTATGATTTGTTTCTTCAGAAGGAGGACACAAGTTTCCAGTGACAGACACCATGTCTTATTTGACAATATAGTATTGCATGCAATACTCACTCATTCAGCAAATTTGAGGGTCTACTATTCTATTCACTATTCTTATTGTGAGGCAATTCTCCATAAGTCTTAAACATTCCTACGCATCTTGTGAGTACAGGTACTGATGGCTCTTTGTTTTCAAAGATGGGTGTCAAACTCCCTTAGAAGTTAGAGGCAGTGTATCCCTCCAAGGTTGGTTGTCCAGTATAAAAGAACCAGGCATCCAAAGCTCAGGGTTCCTCTCCATAACTCAGAGACCATGCAGATGTCCTCTGTTTCTCTTTCTATCTCTCTAGGGAAATCATTGTTTGAAGAGCCATCAAAAGATGCTAACACTCTGGTTACTGCTATTACTGTGAATAATAAACTATTCTTTGCCCCTGATGGAAGTCCTGTATCCTCTACCAGCAAGCTAACTTGCCAATTTGCAAGTGAGATACAGTCTGAGACTCAGGGTTCTTGATGCAAGTACTGGCCAATGAATGAATGCATTTAATAAGCACTCCTGTATATAGGCACTGTGTCTTAAATACTCTAATCATGTCTCTCAAGAATACATGGCTGTCACTCTCAGACAGATAAGGAAACAGCCATGAGAGTGAGTGTGGTGTCCCTCGGCTGACCACTGATACGAAAAATAACCACATAGCACCAGTATTTTTTAAGAACTATGTCTGCTTCCAATTTCCTGAATTCTATAGTGTCTATGTAGGAGCACTTTGTAAGTACTTATAGAGCAAAGGATTCATTCACCTACTCAACAAATATTTACTGAGTGCCTACTATGTGTCTCTGTTTTAGAATATGGGAGAAAGACACAGAGAGGATCCCTGCTGTCATGAGTTTATCAACTAGGAGGAAAGACAGTCAACACAATAAAAAATAAGATAATGAGAAAAAGCTCTACCATGACTTAAAAAGGGAAACTGTAAAGATTGAACAAAAATCACTTTCGAAGTGTGCTCAGAGGAGACCTGGGCATCTGGACCTCTGTGCTGACACGTGAGTGATGAGAAGCAGCTTTGCTCGGGTCAGGGGGATAAGCTCAAGCAGAGGAGTGAAATGGGTGTGTTCAAACAGCAGAGAGGAGGACAGCACGGAGCTCAGCAAAGCTGGCAGGTGGTAGAGGCAATGACAGAAACAGGAACCTACACATGGGCCTTTATAAAATGACAAGGGAGTTTCCCGACAAAATGACAGTGAACATAGTTGAACATTTTTAACCAGAATCCAACACCCAGGGTAGCAAGATTGCCACACTGCAGGTGTTATATCCTACGCTCAGAACTCTGTCATCTGTAAGGTCCTGGGAAAAAAGAAAAAGAAACAAAAAAACTTAGGTAGCACTAGTCTCCAGAGAACGGATATTTAACAAACTGAATGTGTCACGGGGTTTTCTATTTAGTTTTGTTTTTTAGAGAACAGAGTTTCTGTGATATGCAACTGAATTTAGTACACATGTGCTCATACAGAAAACCCTTTCCTGTTTGAATAACAAAAGTAGGAGTCTCTCCCTGATTACAGCCTACACAAGGCCACTGACATGTAAGGGGCAGAGGCAGAACTTTCAGGGGCATGTAGAGTTTGCAATTTTGAAAAGAAGTGTAAGGGGTGGGGCTGGAAAACTGGGGGAGCCTTCAAAAATATCATAGTGCCTCCCTGGACCACCTTACCTAATGTAGCTAAAGGAAATAATTTTTAAAAGAAAAGCTCAAAGGCTAAAGACGCAATTCATCTGTTTATAATAACCACCCCACAACAAACTTCTAAATACTCAAGCCCAAGCTAACAACTCAGTAAAATGAGCAGAACCGTACTATCTAAGAATGGTTATCGAGCAGAATTGTACTATCTAAGAATGCTATATAAGCACAGAAAACTTGAATAAAATGACAGGTGGAAATAGATTGCAAACTTTTACATGCACATTGATCAAAATGGAGCAAAGACTAGACTAGCCAAGTGCAAAAATTAAGATTGGTGGAACTAGAGACATCAGCAATAGTTCAGAAGTGGTGAGAGGGTGAAGTGACAGATTTTATAAAGACATTGACTGGAATGAAAACATTTTAAATGAAAGATCTTTCCTGATTTCAAAATTGGAATATAAATCCAAAGGACAACATGTTTTCCAGAACCAGTAATGCCTAAAATAACAGGAATATCTCCATGTAGAAGGCCCTCATTCTAGCTAAGTTATTCACTTGCAAAGATATGCCAAGAGTTATAGGAAATAAAACTACACACCATTAGCCTTGAATGTCCTTAGGCATTTATGGCTTTCTCTCTGCTACGGGCAGCAGTTTTAATAAGTCGCCCTGTCCAGATTCCCCTAATGATACGCTTTCTACATAAAAAAGGGTTTGTGAAACCTAATTCCTCTGACAGAAGCAAGCTCAGGTCTCTGAAGCAGCGAAGATTTCAGATTTCCGCTGGGTTTCCTTGCACCTGCCCTTGCGAGGCATGAGGTTTTGTGTGCAGAAGCCTCCAGGGGTTGAAATTTAGCCCTGTCCATGTAGCAGGAAGGTCAGCTGAAGTCACTGGGTCCCAAGACACTGGACTTCAATCTCCGACCAAAAACAAAACATCAAAACACTTCTATTCACCGGGACGTGCTTAGCAGCGCGCTGGCATTTACAATGTAACGCAGCACCGAGCAGCTCTGAGAAGGGGCTCTGGTTAGAAAGTCGATTGTTCTTCAGAGATCTGACAACCTCTATCAGATCTGTGTCAGCCGGGCTCCAGCAAACACTCCAGAGAAAGCCAGTCTCCTCCAGGCTGAGCCCTGGCTGCCACCTGATACCTGAATGAGGAGCAGAGCCAGCAAAATCCAAACTCCTTTCGGGACGTCTGTTTGTGTGGGAAATGGTTTTGACTTTCTCAAAAACCATCAATGTAGAAGAAAATTAATTTTCAATCAGCTTTTGAAGACTACTATAATATACCCACTAATTGGATGGCAACATTTTATCAGGAAGAAAACCTTGGCTCTATTTGCCTATATTGTTCTTAAGTACTTTTCCTTCTGTGAAGTACTTCTTCCTTCCCTTACTTTATATTACCATAATTTGTTAAAATGCGGATAAATGTAGTAGCGGCCACTGCTAACTGGACATTTACTGTGTGCCATACGGTGTGCTACTTAGGCCTCTCAACAAACAGGGAGACACCATTACCCTCACTTTGCAGAAACATCACAGAGGCTCAAAGAGTTCAGGGGGTTTGCTCAAGATTACCTGGCTGGCAATACATGGAAGAGCTTGGGATTGAAGCCAGGTTCTCAACTGCTCTGCTTCAGATTCCCCCATTTCACTGTGGGTGCATACACAGATGATGACAGTCCATGAACCAGATAAAAAATGGTTCGTACCAGTCGCACAAAACACAATTTAAGTCAGCAAACATTGAACTGATGCCCCCCACGTCTGGGGCTCTCGCACAACTCTCATCACTGGGCACCCACAGAACAAGGAACCACCCCAGTAACGCTAGCACAAGGCAGAGGAAATGGCTTAGTAGTGACACCAATCAGGGCACTGGGATTTAGAAGAGGGTTCAGTTTAATTCCAACTGAAGCGTCAGGTGCAGGTGCCAAGGAAAACTGCGACTTTAAAGATGTCAATGCACTGGACTGTACAGTGTCAGTGAACTTTTGAAAAGGAAGGTGATGGGATTACTTAGAGAATTTAGAAACACAGAGAGACAAAGAAATAAAATTTTAAAATTGTCTTTAATTCTATCTCTGAAAAGTAACCCATTTCTCTTTTCTTCAAAATAACCTTACTGTGGTCTAATTTCTGGACAATAAATGATACATATGTACGTGCAGTTTGATGAGTACTGACAAATATATCTGTTTAACCACCACCTCGGTCAGGATAGAGAGGATTTCTATCACCGCAGAAATCCCCTCATGCCCTTTGCATTCAATTTTCTTCCTTCTCTGACCCCAAACAACCATTGATTTGCTTTCTGCCACTTCAGTTTTACTGGTTCTAGAATTCCATAAAAATAGAATTATGTAATAGGTATTGCTTTTTATTTCTTTCACTCAGCATGTTTTAAAGATTCAGTCATCTTGTTAGGTCTATTAGGTATCCAAACTTCCATTTCCACTGTTTTGGATATTACAATTTGTTTATACACTCTCCTATTGATGGATATTTAGGTTGTTTCTGGCTTGAGCATATAATGCACAAGACTTCTATGATCACTCCTGCACAAGGCTTCGAATGAACGCATATTTCCATTTTTCTTGCTAAGATACTGAAAAGTGATATACTTAAATTTATTAGAAACTGCCAAACTGTTTCCCAAAAGGGCTGTGCCATTTTCCACTCTTGCCAGCAGTATATGAAAATCACAGTTGTTCCAAACACTTAGTATTGGTGTCCTTTTTACTGTTAACCACTCTAATGGGAAGTGCAGTGAAGCAACATCTTATTATGGTTTTAATTTGTATTTCCCTGATAACAATAATGGTGAGCATCTTCTCACCTTCTTATTAGCCTTCCATAAATATCCTATTTTTGGTAAAGTACCTGATCAATTCCTTTGTACATTTTCATACAAAAACATATTCAAATACCCAGTCAGATGTATACACACACACACACACACACACACACACACACACACACACGTTAGTCATTCCCAAACACTACTATGAGGCAAATAGAAGAAAAGAATAAAGTCAAAGCAGTAGTGAAAGATAAATCTGAAACAAAATCCATGTTATAGTTTAAATTTTTAAATTGCAATTAATTACAGCTACTAATTCCTTTCTCTTGCCAAGTTTTAATTGGGTTGCCTTATTATTGAATTATTAATATTCTTTACGTATTCTGGATGCAGCTTCTTTGTCAGATACATGATTTGAACTATTGTCTTCCATTCTGCAGCTTGCCCTTTCATTTTCCTAACAGTATCTTTTGAAGAGTAGCAGGTTTTAGTCTTTTGTGAAATCCAATTTATCTCTTTTTCCTTGTATTCATGCTCTTTGGTTCCTATTTAAAATATGTTTGCCTATGCCACCCAAGGGTGTAAAGATCTTCTCCCAGGTTTCTTTTAGAAATGTTATAATTTTATCCAACACATCAACAAAAAGAAAAATAAAAACCATATGATCATATCAATAAATGCTGAGAAAGCATTCGACAAAGTGCAACATCCATTTATGATAAAGGCCCTTGAAATACTTGGAATAGAAGGAACATTCCTTAACATAATAAAAGCCATATACGACAAACCCACAGCCAATATTATCCTCAACAGTGAGAAGCTGAAAGCCTTTCCCCTAAAATCAGGAACAAGACAAGGATGTCCACTCTCACCATTGCTTTTCAATATAACACTTGAAGTCCTAGCGAGAGCAATAAGACAAGAGAAAGACATACAAGGAATCCAAATAGGGAAGGAAGAAATTAAACTGCACTATTTTCAGATGATATGATTATATACATAGAGAATCCCAAAAACTCCATAGAAAAACTACTCAAAACTATAGACCAATTCAGCAACATAGCAGGATACAAAATCAATGCACAAAAATCAGTAGCCCTTCTATATGCAAACACTCAGTCTGAAGAAGAAGAAATTAAAAGAATTATCCCCTTCAAAATCGAAACCAAAAAAATCAAGTACCTGGGAATAAACCTAACAAAAGAGGTAAAGGACTAATACAAAGAAAACTACAAGACGCTGTTAAAAGAAATAAAGGAAGACACAAAAAGATGGAAAGACAGCCCCTGCTCATGGATTGGAAGAATCAATATCATCAAAATGGCCATCCTACCAAAAGCAATCTACAGATTCATCATGATCCCGATAAAAATCTCAATGACATTCTTCAAAGAAATAGAACGGATATTGAAGGAATTCATATGGAACCACAAAAATCCTCTAATGGCTAAAGGTCTCCTGACTAAAAAAAATATAAATGGAGGGATTACACTCCCTGATTTCAAACTATACTACAAAGCCATAATAATTAAAACAGCATGGTACGGGAGCAAAAATAGACACACAGACCAATGGAATCGAATAGAAAACCCAGAAATAAATCCACATATTTATGGACAACTAATCTTCGACAAAGGAGCAAAGAATATGCAATGGAACAAGATTAGTTTGTTCACTAAATGGTGTTGGGAGAACTGGACTGCTACATGCAAAAAAATGAAGCTAGACCACTAGCCAAAATGGCCATTCTACCAAAACCAACTCCAAAATGGATAAAAGACCTGGAGATAAGACCTCAAACCATGAAGTTTATAGAAGAAAATATAGGCAAAACATTACATGACATACATCTCAGCAAAATCTTTAAAAGCACTTCCCCATAGCGAAGGAAGTAAAAGAAAAGATAAGCAGCTGGGACTACATCAAACTAAAAAGCTTCTGTACAGCAAAAGAGACAATAATCAAAACAAACAGACACCCTACTAATTGGGAGATCTTTGCACACAATACAACCGATAAAGGACTGATAACAAAAATCTACAGAGAGCTCACACAACTCAACAAAAACAAAGTCAACAATCCAGTCAAAAAATGGGCAGAAGCACTAAAAAGACACTTCTCCAAAGAAAAAAAGAAAATGGCCAACAGGTATATGAAAAAATGTTCAACATCACTTATAATCAGGGAAATGCAAATTAAAACCACAATGAGATACTACCTCACGCCAGTGAAAATGGCGCACATTAAAGAAACAGGTAACAACAAATGTTGGCGAGGATGTGGAGAAAAACGAACTCTCCTACACTGCTGGTGGGAATGCAAATTGATCCAACCACTATGGAAAGCTGTATGGCGTTTCCTCAAACTGCTAGAAATGGAACTTCCATATGACCCAGCAATACCACTACTGGGAATCTACCCAAAAGACACAAAAACACTAATCCGAAAGGATACATGCACCCGCATGTTTACTGCAGCACTGTTTACAATAGCTAAGGTATGGAAACAACCCAGATGCCCAAAAATAGATGACTGGATCAGGAAGATGTGGTACATATACACAATGGAATACTATTCAGCATTCAAAAAAGATAAACACATGCAATTCGCAGCAACATGGATGGATCTAGAGGGGATCATGATCAGTGAAAAAAGCCAGAAAGAAAGAGAAAATTATCGAATGGTTTCACTTATAACAGGAATATAGGGGAGCCAAATAAGAAAGTGACATTCAGCAGGGAAGGAGGGGAGGGTAAGGGCTCAAGACGGGGGAAGAGGGGAGCACGGAGGATATGGTGATGGCTCCACGGGTGAACAGGTGGTGGGTAACTTATGGGGAACACACAATAATGTAAAAGATACGAATAACAAAAATAAATAAAATATCTATTTTAAAAAAAGAAATGTTATAATTTTAGCTTTTATTTTCAGGTTGATGATATATTTTGACATAGGTCTCTTTGGGCATAATAACATCTTTTTATCTTAAAACAATCTCATGTTCATTTTCATTGGGGAAGGTTAGGGGTCTGAGAGCCCTCATAATGGAGGTGATATCGAAGACAGTAGTTGAAGTTATACGGAGACCAGTATAATTTGCACAAAGTAAATCCCCTTCTGACCACACACCCTTCCCCAACTCAAATAATAATCTCATCAACTGTTGTGAGTATCTGCCATTCACAGTTAACAGCTCCTCCAGAGAACTGTCATCCACCAATAGGAGCAAGGGACCAGCACAGGTGGCTACTCCCTGCCCACAGGTAGGCTGCTGTCAGTGACCTATCGTGAAGGTACAGGTGGTACAATCCGAAGGTACTATTCACATCCCGGAGCTTCCTACAGGATCTGGCTGAGGCTGAGCTGTAGCTGAGCCCATATCTTTGCCTAACTTCTTCCCCTGCCCTATCCGGCTTTTCTCACCCTTGCACAGGAACCCTGATTCAGGCTGTTTTCACAAGAAACAACGTAAGACAATCAGCTCGGTCTTCAGAAAAAGATGCAGCTACCCCTACAACCTACACTGAAAGCAGGCATTTGTCATATTTCCACCCCAGGCCTCAGTGTACTTATCATCAGTCAGAAGTTTTAAGATATCTTTTTGTGTTCATATTTCATCACCTTTAGTGAAGACTCTGTGATATAACTGGGACAAACGAGTTTCATCCCCTTTCTCTGCAGAAAAAGTTCCACAGAATACACGTGTATGCATTGGCTTTGTGGGTCATCAGCACACCTTCCACTTTGCCAGATTAACTACATATTTGTCAACCAATTTTCAGGGATGCCTATGGAACTCACCTCAGAGGACGCGGTCTCCTGAGCTAAAGGCTAGCTTTTTTTACTGATTATCCAGAATTATCATAAGCAAACTTTCTGAGATGCGTCATTCCACAATAGACTTGATTTGGGCGTCCAATAAACACAGCCTTCAATTGTAAGTCTGTGAAACGCTACACCATAATTACAGTTTCTAGGCACCTCTAATGACCCATTAGGATGGATTTGTAGATCAGGTAGGGACTATGCAGCCAGCAGCAGGTGAGATGCAGGGTCTAGCATTTTCTCTCTGAGGGCAGAAATAATCTGCTATAGAAGAAAATCATGCAGGAAGACGAGATCCTATCTAATACACACTGCCACAAAGAAGACAAATCCTGAAAGCTTCACATTTCTTGCACTAAAAAGTCACTTTGAAAATGGAGAACATCTTTTATTTGTTTACACTAATACAAATTGGTCGAATTACTTTGGAAAACTGTTTGACATTATCTTGTAAAATGCTGTTCACCTTGGGCCCAGCAATTCAACCCCCAGTCATATGATTCTAGGGAAATTTTCACACTTGGGCAGCAAGAGGTCAGTAAAAGAAGCATGTTTATCATATTCCCCAAATGAAAACAATTTGAATATTAATTTTCAGGAGAAAGGATAAATGTCTGGGGTACCAGTACACAATGGAGTGTTAAGCAATAAAGAACTATAATTACATACATTAACAGGAGTGGATCTTAGAACTAAAAATTGAATGAAAACAAGCAGGTCACAAAGACTACGCAGACTATGTAATATCCCTTTCATAAAGCAAAAGACAAGAGCATGATAACCACTAACTTCAGGATGGTGGTCAGGGGCAGACAAAGGGATAATATACAAAAGGGACATGTAGTAGACCCATTGGTAATAGATTAAACAGAGTCCTCCCCCAAAATATACCCAATTTATAACCCCTAGTATCAGTCAACATGGGCTTATTTGCAAATAGTTTTCACAGATATATCAACAATCAATAACTAAGAATCTCAGACTGAGATGATTCTGGATTTAGGATAACTCCTAAATCCAGTGGCTAGTGTCTTTGTAAGAGAAAAGATGGAGGCAGAGATTGGAGTTTTGCTACCATAGGCCAAGGAACACCAGGAATCACTAGAAGCAGGAAGAGAGGAGGACAGATTGTCTCCTTTGGAAGGAGAGCCTTCAGAGGAAGCTTGGCTCTGTCAACACCTTGATCTTGGACTTCTACCCTCCAGACTGTAAGAGAATAAATTTCTATTTTTTTAAGTAGTTTCCCTTGTGGTCATTTGTTATGATAGCCCTAGGAAACTAACACAGGAATGTTCTAGGTCTTAAGCTGGGTCGTACATTTCTGGGTGCTCATTTTTTAATTTTGTGCCATGACTTACATATACTTTGCACTTGTTCTATTGCATGACGCAAATATTACAAAACATGCTCAAGGGAGGCAAAGGGTTAGAAAAGCGTGTATAAGAAAAACAAAAGTTCTGAAGCCTATGTAAAGTCCCTGAGAGACTGAGAATTCCATGAGTCCCTACTATGTGCGAGAAAGTGCTAAGCACTTTACAGATGATGTGACATTTGATTCTTAAAGCAGCCCTGTGGTAAATAGGTTCTCTGTTTTGCAGGTAAGGAAACTGAGACAGGAATTAGTGAAAACTGTGCCTGAGGTAACAGCAAATAAGCAGCAGAGCAAGGACTCCAATGAGGATCAATTTGCAAAGTCCATGCCTTTCCCACCATACACCCCAGCTCAACTATGCTTCCCTCAAACTTGTTAGTCCCCAAATACAAGATATTTCCAGTTTTAACTCCAGGCAAAAAAAGGTAAACATATGCATGTTTTGTCTACTATTCTAGATTTCTCTCTAGATAGAGTTGGATGAACATTGTTTGATCACACCATTTTCACAACAATTAAGCATTTTAATGGGCCTTTTACCTTACAGCACATCTCACTAGGATCAATGTAGATCACTTTAAATTCACCAGAGTGCGATTCGTCCATCACCCACATTTTGACCAGGTTACACTAGCCACTGTGCTGGAACAGAAATCTAAGATGAAATTGTTTCCTGCTTCTCCTCCTCCTGGGGATGGGGGTGTGAGTGGGGCAACGCTACTTCTCCTCTAGCAATAAGGGAACAGCTGAGCAATCAATTCAAGAAGAATAAATTCTCAGGAGAGTTTTATCCAGGATGTTCCTGGCTTACCACTGAAAGTCAACAGCCAAGGAACCCCTCAGTCTTGGGCAAGCCAAGACAGTAGGTCACTGTTCTTGGGGGAAATCTTGGGGTCTGAAGTATTTACAAAGTGGTGGGAAAAACAAGCCTGGGTCATCTGAATCAACCTTGTACTTCCTCTGGGACCCAGCTGGAGCCCAAACCCCTCTCCCCTCTCCCTTTTCCTGTAAGAAAAGATATCTGTCAGAACCTAAGGTCAAGCCAGCTGTCGTGGGCTAGGGGAACATGCTCACTCCATTGGAGCAGGTGCTGGTCTCATTCCTTCCCTTTGCCACCCTTTCAGCAATCAGTGGGTTTTAATAAGCTGATAATCAAAGATCAGAGTCCAAACTGTATCCCAGCTTCCCTGCCATCAATGCTAGGGAGGAAAAGCTGCAGTGACACCTTGGACCCAAATTCCAAAGCATCAAGATGCCCTGGCCTAATGCTATTTCTTTAGGTTCTGGCTTCATCCTCACAGGCAAATGGTGATTCTGCATCACACCACAGACTGCAAAACACTTTGCCTACAAATGGCTCTTTGGGGTCTCAGGTAAACAGAATCATCTTTTGTCTCTGGTTTACAAACAGAAAAGACTGAAAAAGCATGGGTTAAGAGAAAGTGGCTGCAACAGAGTTGAAACTAAGACTGACATCAAGCTTCATTCACATGGTTCATGACGGCTCTTGAAAGGGTTCTAAGAACAACAGCAGGACAGGGAAGAAGTCAAGAAGGAATCACCATTTTTGACCTCCCAACTCCCCACTCCCTCAAAAAATATATTATAATCCTGGAAAACACACTCAGCAGATGGTTGATTCAGGAATAAATTTAGGGCTGCCAGATTTCCGCCACCACAAAAACCTGACACTTCTCCTCCCCACACTGCCTCACACACGGGGTAGGAGATGAGGATCCAAGATGAGAGCCCAGCACCAGGCAAGGGGCCTTGTGTGTCTGGAGGAGGTTGGAGTGAGTGGGGGTGGGGAATGCAGAAGATGACAAGGACCCCAGGCTCAGCACATTTAGTTGAAGGACTCCCTACCACCCTCAAAGAGAGGTTCAAGACACTTGCAGACTTCCCCTAGAGGCCTGCCCCAAAGTCCCCAGGCTGGGCATGACAGATGTGCTTCCCTTTAATTGAGAACTGAGTCATTTGGCTCAAAGGAAAATACGCACAGCTCATCTTTCGCTTCTCTGGCAATGAACCCAGGGTGGGGAGGGGAAGGGTTCAGGGAACTCTAAATCCCACTCTGAAAGATGGCCCTGTGGGGGGAGGGGGCATACACATGAGAGAGAGAGAGAGAGAGAGAGAGAGAGAGAGAGAGAGAGACAGAGAGACAGAGAGACAGAGAGAGAGAGAGAGAGAGAGAGAGAATAAGGACTCTGCAGAAAAGGTCTCAAACAGTGTTTGAATTTGTTTGTCAAGATCATCCATTTGATGGCCCCTGCAAAAAAGTACTACAGTTGTTGGGTGGGCAAAGATGGGTGGGCACACTGTGATCTCCAGGGGAAACGGATCATAAAACTGCTATCTTTATCCCATGTGTACACTGAGTCACGCAGAGTCAGTGCTAGGAGCTGCAGGGAAAAAAAGAAGCAAAAGTCTTTGTTTCATTTCCAGAGGGAAAGAAAGCTGGTAGATCTCCTATGTAATGAAACTCTCCCCCATCCAGTAGAAGAAAGCAGGTAGTAAGAGGGCAGTGGATGCCATCTCCACACCCCTTGCTTTCTACTACCCCAGAGTAGTGTAATCCCCGAGGGCTCCCCCACTGGCAGTAACCAGGGCAGACCACAGGAAAGGGAGCTCAAGCTGCCCTTCCAGATTGGACTGGGAGGATCCCAGGGTCATGCCCAGCAGAATCCTGCCATCCGTAATTACTGTCCTTGACTGCAGGGTCCCTGCCCAGTGTCCTTTCCATCCCCTGCCTATCTCACCCATTCTGATCTGTCATGCAAAAGGCGACCAGCACTTTTTAAAATATCAGTGTGACAACCTCATTCTTTGTTTAGATATTTCTAGAGCTATAAATAAAAATCCTGCAGGATAAAATTCCGGTCTAGACTCAAGTCTCTCCATTCTGCTCTCAAAGAGCAGGGGGGAAAGGACAAAGAACAACGCACATAATAAATAAGAAAGTGTATACAGCAGATCGTTCATGTTTTGTCACAATGTTGATGGGGGGTTAAAAATAAACAAATCCCTGGCTGGGACCACTATCTGTGTGGAATAGTCACATTCTCCCCAAGTTTGAGAAGGTTTTCTCCAGGCATTCCAGTTTCCCCCGCATCCCAAAGATGTGCACACTAGGTTCATTGACATGTCAATTGCCCCAGTCTGTGTGTGAGTGTGTGTGTGTGTGTGTGTGTGTGTGTGTGTGTGTGTGTGTGTGTGTACAGAAGGCCTGCAATGGAAGGGCATCCTGTCCAGGGTTGGTCCCCACCTTGCACCCTGACATTCTGGGGCAGGCCCTGCCACCTACCACCCTGAACTGGAACAAGCACCTTGGAAAATGGATGGATGGATGAATGGATGGACGGACAGATGGATAAATACAAATGACTGTATAAATATTAGAAGTTTCTGAGATCTTCACTAGAAGTCTGGTGGTGTTTTTGTGACCACAAATACCCCGGGGAACTTCACTCTTGTTTATATCAATGAGCCTCTGGTAAAGTTACTTTATTGAACGTTTTGCTTAAAGTCGAAGTTTCCAAGAACACGGGGAGGGCCTCCTGCGCTCTAGCAGAAGGTGCCCCAAACTCACCTCCTGTCAGGCCCTGGGGAGTGCCCCACACGGAGCACGTTGCCCTGGAGGATACTGCAGAAATGACCACGTATGACCCCCAAACTGAGTCAGGAAAGACGGGTGCAGCTTTTTCTCTCAGAACGCTGCCCGGGGAGGGGGTGGGGGGAACGGATGAAGAGAGGAGGGATAAAGGTGCGTAAGCAAGTCACCTCTTTTGAGGACCCTCAAGTCGCCAACGAAGAGATGCGCCGCGTGGGGAAGTGGGGCTCTCGCCAACTGCCAGCACTAACCTCCACCCAGATGACGGAGGGGCCTATCTGAGAGCAGCTCCTCCAGCGCATCCTCTCCTCAGGTCTCAGAACTGCACGTCTCGAGTGCCAAGGCGCTCCGCGAGCAGTGGCGGCTGTCGCCAAATAGCGCGCGTGGCGGGAAATCTCGCGAGTTCACAGGTCAGCTGCGAACCCGGCCCCGCGTGCACCGAGGACAAGGAGACACTGAAGCCCCAGGCGGCGGGCTCCACGCGGTTCCGGCAGTCTTGCAACCACGGGAACTTACCTTGGATACGTGTCCGGGCCCCTGGCCTCTAGAATCTCAAGTCTAGATAGGGTTCCATGGGGTTCAGTTACATATTAAGTCCAGGTGGTATTAATAACACATTCCTCTCTCGTATTGAGTCCTGGAAGTTGATCCTAGCACTGCAAGGGTGGGCTGAACCCATGTTCCAAGGACAGGGGAGCCTCTGTGGCCCCAGCAGCTCCCAGCCAACCAGCACTGGCCTCCTCTAGATGACGCCCTCCAACCACAGACCGGTGGATTATGAAAAAACAGATGTTTCCTTCTGACAACTCGGGAGGTTGACAGTCCAAGACAAGGTTGCCAGCACAGTTGAGTTCTGGGAAGGGCACTTTTCTGGGATGCAGAATTGTATCCTGTCATGGTGGAGGTGATGAGGGAGCTCCCTGGGGTCTCTTTTATAAGGGCACTAATCCCATTCATGACGGTGCCACCCTCATAACCTAATCTCTCCCTAAATGCTATTAAGACAAAGGATTTTCACACCCCTTACCCAGTTTCTAGGAATGCAAGATAACTTCAAGGTTCTAATTGACAGCAATCTGATTTGCAGTTTTCTAGAAACATACAGACATAAAAAGCTACAATCTGCCTAAGACATGACATCAGAGTCCCAGGCAGTAAAACTCTCAGAATGGGTCTCTTTTCCCTCTGAATAGTCATGCCTATGCTGCTCTTTGATTCTGCTTTTCTTCTCTAACACCAACTGTGTGTCAGGCTGAGGCTGAGTTCTAAGGATACAGAAAGGAAAGATCAGTTCCATTTGTAGAATGCAGGTGAGTTGCCCTGGAATGGATTCCTAAGATACTTGGGAGGTGGGGGGAGTCATCTTAATCTTCAAATATCTCTTGACCATAAAAAAAAAAAAAAGAAAGAAAGAAAGAAAGGAAAGAAAAGAATATAGACCTCCACCATTGGAGCGACCTCCTGAGCTCTCCCAACCAGTAGCCTGCCAAGGTCCTCTCCAGGGAGAATTTTCAGCCAAGGAAAATGGCTCGCTGCTCTCCCTCACCCTATCCCCCACCTCCATCCCCAGGTCTCTTGGGGTTTGCTGTGGGGCAGAGGGGCTGTTCCAATCTTGCTTCCTTGGAGCCAAAGACTGGGAGGCCTGAACCACTGACCATGTCAAGCACAGTGGCTGGGGATGACCGACTTGTGCCTGTGAAGCCCCACACAAAAGGAGTCTTACTGATTACACAGGGCAGCAGGGTAAATATTTAGAAAGAGAAGTCCCTTCTTTAGAAGATCAGCCTTTGTCTTCTTAAGACTGAAAGGACTTGATCTGATGGGGGGTCTGAATACAATGGAAGAACAGAGTGCCATGGCCTAAACGGTGGAAGAGACCCAGCAGTGTAGAGAGAACTGAACCAACCACCAGAGTGAGGGAAACTGCTGGAATTCTCCAGGACACCCTAGGGACTCTTTGCATGTGGCACCTAAGATGGTGATGGGTCACGGGTGAATCGGTGGTGGGTTACCCAAGGGGAATACATATTGTAAAAAATATAAGTAACAATAAAACATAAAATGATAAAAAAAAAAAAAGACTTGTCTTCAGCTCTCCCGAAGGGCTAAGAACTGTGCCCATCACCATATTCCCTTGTGTTTGTCCCTCCCCTGCTTGATCCCCCTCCTGCCCTCTTCTTTGCTGGATGCCTCAGATCTATGGTCAGCTAGTTTTGACTTTTTCTTGACCTTTTGTTTGGTTTCTCTATACTCCACACAGAAGTGAAACCATCTGATATTTATCTTTTTCCTTCTGACTTATTTTGGGCAGCCTGTTTCTAGAACAAGTCTCCTGGGCCCTCCCCTGGCAGCTGATCAGGAATCCTGGGTGTTTAAATTCCTCCCATTCCTGACTTCACCTTAAGACTTTCCGACCTGACTCCTAGAGGGAAAACCTTTTAAGCCTCCTCATAGTAAGAAGCCATTAGGGTCCCATCAGGGACGTAAAGATTTCTCTCAGAAATAATGGACTAGGTTCCACCTGCCCAAGGTAATTAAGAAGATAAGGCCCTCCTTTTGCCCATCTTGGGTCTGTCTTGGTAGATGCCAATTTGATGTGACTGTTAGCAGGAGCCACTAACTTACAGAAGGGAGACAGAACCCAGATCTTGGAGCCTGGACCAGCCCAAACTAGTCATGTCTCAACACAGGCTTTGCTTTATGAATGGTCTGACCCTGACTCACTGGTGGGAAGTAGTGTATTGGTGACACCCCTGCCCCTCAGATCTCTCAGCAAAGCTCCTGGCTATGAAAAATCAGATGTGAGTCCCAGGTAGCTTATTGAAAAAAACTACAGTTTGAGCCTTCCTAGTGCCTTGTTATATTAACTCTTATTCTCTGATTCTGGTGGTCCTCCAAGGAAACTGCATTTCTGATTTGACAAAGGTTCAGAAGAGTAGTGCTCCGCTTTAATAGGGCAGCATAAAAAGTAAGGAAACCTACATGAAAGCATTTGTGCATCACACACCCCTGCCAGTAATCAAAGTTATTCCAATGCTAGAAGTGCTACAAGCCCTTCAGGACTGGCAGGACACTCAAGGCTGCTCACAACAGTCCCATCGCTAATTCTTGATACTCTGGAACCTATTGGCCCTCCAGCCTAGAAAGTCAGTGCCTGTTCTACTAAGAGAAGTAGACATTTATCCCATGTAGTGCCACCTAATATCCATTTGCCCATCAAAACAGTATTTCTATTTATTTGGGGGCTATTGCTAACTCTAGTCTGGGTGAAGTGATAAGTCCAGGTGTCTGTCTGTCATCACTGAAGACACAGAGCCATCTGCATAGACAGCCCGACATGCACACGAAATCAGCCAGTGCTCTCTGGTGACTCTGAGTCTTAGGCAGCGGCCCAGGTAGAGCACGCACAGCCCGGGCTGTTCCTGACTGTCCTTACCTCCTGGTGCTCCAGACCCCAGACCTCCACTGCAAGGGATAGATCAATGTTAACTATAATAGACATGCTAATTTGTTCCCAACACCAGGAGAACAAAGGGTACCCAGTAATCCCCCCCTCTGAAAGGGGTTGGATAGTGAAAATGGGGTGCTGAGAGGTGAAGTGAGAGAATTGGGATGAAAGTTGAAGAGGGACAAATGATATCTATTAGGAAGCCACTGGGGCAGCAAATTGAAGTCACCAACATTGCTCATATTCACTGACATTCAAACAAGGCCATAGTACCAAGTGGAACCCCTACATGAAAAAGGCCATAATCCAAGTCTTCTTTTTAAAAACAAACAAACATATAAACAAACCAACCAACCAGCAATCTTCTCTTAAGTTCCTAGGTGCCTTTTAAGCAGTCAAAGCCTAGTCATTCAGCCAGCCTCCTCAAAGGGCTAGCAGGAGGGCCATCAGAAGGAGTTTCCCCAGCACTCACTCCAGGCCACTTAACCTTTTTGGTATCCAAGCACTGACCCCCACCCCGGGGCTCAGAAACGGCCTCATCAATCACAGCTGTACACCATGAGTATAAACTGAGTGACAGAGAGGAAGGTGGGGGTGACCTGTTCTGGGTAGAGAGTACGGCCAGGGAAGGTAGGTAAATGTTCCAATCTCAGTTTTCCCTGACCTTTACAGCCACCTGAAGTCGGCCCACTTGGAAGTCCTGTGGTCTTACACCCCCTTCTCCCCAAAGGGGGCTCCCTCTTAGCCCCAGGCATTCTTAGGAGCAGAGGGCACTTCCGAGGACCTTCCCTTGGTTCCCTGAGGCTGCCTCCCTGACAGGTTAGGAAATTGACTCATTAGGATTTCATCCATCTTTTCATGGCCCACCTCCCCCCTCTCCCCACCCCCTGCTCCCTCTGTGTCACTAAATCAACATCGTCCTCTCACTGGCCTCCCTAATTAGAGGAAGGTATGTTCCGTGCGCTGGTGGACCAAGGAACCTGGAAGCACCTGGTCACCAGCACACTCATCTGCAGCGCTCTCAGATGGGTGGGCGGTGGGCAGCCCAGCGGGCCCCACCTAGACGGAATAGGGGCAGGAGGCCCCGCTCCCGACCTGTCAATCACGCCTGAGTCCGCAGCTGCGCTCTCGGCAGCGCTAGGGCACTGCTACTCTGAGGGAGATAAACATCGAGAAATCTAATCCAGTGCGGCTTCAGAGATAAACAGATGTGCGGGCCGCCATCGGTCAGGAGATAACGCCCCCGCCCCGCCCCACGCGCCCGCCTGGCCCTGCACCTGCCCGAGGCGACCCTGACGAGCCTCTTGGGAGGCAGGCTGCGTCCCCCCAGCCTGTAGAAAGGGTCTCCAGCATTGCGAGGCGAGGGGCGGGGGGAGCGGGGGAGGTGGAGTCAGAGAGAAAGAAACTAGGTTTGTTACAAATTCGACAGAGCCGGTGTTTGGAACTAACTGCCCAGGTTAGCTTTGGCTCTGCCGCTCTGAGAAATGACAGCAACTCTGCGCCTGGATTGTTTTCATCAGGTCGGAATAATCATGGTACCACCTCATTCGATCGGTACCGTTGACATTAAAGGAGGTTCCACAAAGTAAACCTCAGTAAATAGCGGTGGCCAACATCAGTCAGCCTATCATCTGGGCCAGCAGACTCTGTAGACACTACTGGGGGGCATTAAAGTTGGCCCCAGACATTTTAGGTGAGGGAAAGAGTTTTACTCTCACATAGAGGAGCCATTTGATGGCATCTTTAACATCTTTAACTGGGATCTACTAACCTCCATGGTAGAGCCTGTGCTAGACACAGCCTCAAAAATGACAACCCCGGGGGACCCCCGGGGGGGCCCCCCGGTGGCGCAGCGGTTAAGCCCTGCGCTGTGGAGCTGTCGGCAGCGGCGACGCGAGTTCGATGCCCGGCCGGGGAGAATCCTACATGGCGCGGCAGACCTCTCCTGCCTCGCCCGCTGCTCCCCTCAGCAGTGTATTTCTGATCTGCCTGTTCTGCTCCCCGCTCTGGCTCTGGTGAACCCTCTCGCCACCCCACGCCTCTGGCCTGTACCCCAGCTTGTATGCATAAATTAAAAAAAATTTAAAAAAATGACAGCCCCAGGCTGACATAGTTAATAAGTGGAAATGACACCAAGATGGGGAAACTAGTTGGGAACATAGGGTTGGGGGTAAAGGGGCAGGGGGTGGTGCTAGCAAAGGACAGTTACTCCTTCTGTGGCACTTGAGGTTCCATAGCCTGGTCTATGGGAGCTTGGGAGACTTCCCTGCAGAGCACCCCACATAACTCATTCATTTACTCCATAGACACCCAGGAACACCTCTTAAGAGATACATCTTTCCAGGAGTGAAATATGGCCCCTGACCTCAAGGTAAAATTTAGGTACTTGGCAGGGATCATACTACTGGATTAGCCTGACTATTGCTAAGGTATGAAGGATTGAAGGACCGCTGGGCTGTAACTAATGTAGTTTGATTTCTCTCCACAAGAACACCAGGCTGGAAGTTCAGTAAGGATAGGGCATACCCCACCCCTGGTGTCAGCATTTGTGGGTAACATGGATGTAGGTCACATAGCTCGTGGATGAGGGTGAGGAGGAAGACCTGGCTCTCAGCACACGGGCCTACTCAGGCGTACAGAGCACATTTAGCTTGTGGCAGATGGGTGAGAAGAGCCAGTCCATGGACAGGAGGCTGTGGCCACTTGGCAACATGCTGGGGACCAGGAACTGACTCTGACCCTAGACTGGCTCCTTTTTTTGGTGCTTCTTTCTTGGCCAGCCTGGTCTCGAGGTTCAGTGAAGGGTCTGGAAATGCCAGAGCTACCAGGATTGGGAGGTCCTTGTGGCGAGCCAGACACAGGGGTTTAGGGTGAGCTAAGGACTGCGCCAGCAAGCCCCGGGTGCCTCTGCTGGAGAGGCTAGATGCAAATATCTGGCCTTAAGCTCACCGCTGCCTCCGCATCTCTGAGGGATGCCACAGAATAGAGATTCCGGACTCCCAGAGGAGAGCAAGGTGCAAGTCTGCTCTCTCTGCTGCGTGGGGTGCACAAAGGGCACGAAATGCATACTAGTTAAAAACTTATTAGTCCCCGCGGGCCAGTGTGATCCCACTTTGTTTCCGTGAGGACTGAGCGCGCCCTTTCATGCTATTGTGCATGCGGCGATTTAGCGCAGCTTTTGTGAGCCTGAAAGGAGCTGCAGCCTCTTCCGGCGCGCGCGTTCCCGCTGCATCAGCTTCCGCCGCATCAGGGCCCGACGTTCCCAAAGCCACCGCACCCTACAGCCGGTCTTCCGTGCGTGGCAGCTAGGGCCGATGGCACATATCGCTGAACCAGAGCAGCTCTCGGGCCCCGCTCGCGGAGGCCCTCACCTCCTTCACCAAAGTGAAAAAGTGCTTGCAGCCCTTTTACCTCTAGTTGGGGGTAATTAGACTGGGTTTAAAGGGCTATTGAGGCCTGGAGAGGCCGCTTCTCTCTGAATAGCTTTGTGCAATGTTTGCAGAGACATTTGCATCTGTTTGCAATTGGGGAAACGGTCTTGAAGGCTCCGTAGCCAGAAAGCGCAAGGATTGTTTTCTCTCCCACCCCTCCCGGCTCCGCTCAGCGCCCGGCGATTTCGTGAACCTAGCAGAGGCACGCAAAACCCGCCCGGTTCAAAGATTGGACGCCCTCGCTCTCAGCCCACATTTAAACAATTGCTGTTAACAATGCAATTTTAAGCAGAAAATCGTCTAACTAGATTAAATCCACATGACATAAAAACCAGGGAGCGAAAAGTCCGTATCGGCACAGGAGTGCAGACGCCTAACAGGATAGAAAGTGTGAAATGCATGCAGAGGTGGAGCGACAGGCAGGTGCCTTGGCCTCCCTCTCGCGGGGCAAGGACAGGACCGCTTGCCTCCCTTCAACCCCGACGCCTCGGGAGAGGAAGGGGCTCCAGGGGGAGCAGCAAGGGAAGCTAGTCTCCCACCTTCTGAGACTCGGGGAGGGGTGGTGTGTGCCCAAAGTCCAGTCCTTGGCTCCCATCATCCTCCCGGCCCCTCCCCAGCAGATCCCGCGATCTCGCCCAAGCTGTGTGTGCCCGCCCTTCCTCTCCCCTCCCCAGGAGCTAGAGGCGCAGAGCAAGGCTGGGGAAGCCGGAACGCCCTCTCCACTCGCGAGACTGAACAGACAGGCTCTTTAATAGAAACGAATCAAAGTCAGGCCTTAGAAAGCCCATTGCTATGGCAGCAGAGTTCTCTGAAAGCGACAAAGCCCAGAGCCCCTCCCTCCCTTCCCCGCCCAGCCCTCCTTTCCCCTAACCCCCCCACCCCCGCCCTGCCTGGAGCCACGCTCGGGGCGCGCTCGGACGGGTTAATCACTGTAAAAACAAAGAGATGAAAGGCTCTCCAATTGGATAGCTCTAGGCGGCCTCCTCCTGGGTCTAGGGAGAGGGCAGAGGAGGGGGCCGCTGGGGCTAGCTTCCCTGGAGAGCTCGGAAGGCTCTCCAGCCCTCAGCCGGGCGGGAGTACCATCCCACCATCCCCAGCCGACGCCGCCCACACAATCTGGCGCCTCCCGAAGGGTCTTCGAGGCAGTTGGATCAGCACAGACCGTCCCCCCTCCACCCACACCCCCGGCCAAGACCTGCAGTCACAGCCCCCCCAAAAAAACTAAGCACAAAACCCTAGGCTTTTTCCTGATCCCTGAGGAAATGTTTAGGGGGAGGAGGCGACTGTGAATTACTAGCTCTAAAAAACAAAAGAACCACACAAAATTGAAATTAAATGTTTATTAAATATTTGTAATATGATAACCTGGTCAAATAGTCAAGTGTAAATCAATTTAGTTCTATAAAAATTAAATTTAAAATGGGATCTGGAGGCATTTTTATATCTTTGATATGACGTGTGGTGGGGCATAGGAGTTTTTAAAGGCATCAAAGTTTCTGTGCAAACTCCACCTGGGAGCCAGGGGTTGATGGGTCCCTATTTATTCTGTAACTGGTTCATTGGGGTCTCTGGTCCTCATCTCAGCTCATTTTGCAGCTCATCTCAGCCCCACTCTCCTGCTCCCAGAGAGACTGTCAGGGTTCTCAGACACCTCCCCTCCCACCACTGCATCTCCTTTAGTGAGATGGAGACCCTGAGATGGGAAGCAAGGCAGGGACATGTCTGGTCACTCATCTGTATAAGGCCAAGCAGGTGTGGGCCTGTGCGGTCCAGCTGGCGGTCCTTCCTCCCACCCAGTTCAGAGTTTCTGCCTTACAGAGGATGAGGTTTGTGAGGGGAGAAGCATAGAGCAGCTCCTCTCCATAGGCCTGGGGGCCAGGGCTCCATGGGAAGAGTTGGGCTTTTCAGAGACTGTCTCTAAGGTATGAGAAGCCCCTGGAGTCCTGGAGGCATCTGGGAGCTGGTGCTGGCCTTGGAGCACTGCCTCACTATAGCTGATGCAGATATACATATCTTTTAGGCCTGTAGGTCTAGGACCACCACAGTGTCCAGTACCATGTAAACCAGTGTCATCCAGTCCCTTCGCTATATTATCAAATGTCCCAAAGTAAAAAGAGGGACATCACACAACCAAATTCATTACCTTAAGCTCATGATTTAGGGTCTCGAGTTTCATATATTCCCATGGTCAAGAATAATAGTAAGAAAAATGTCTTCCTGTTTCTGGGCCTCAGTATCCCTGTAATAATAGTGAAATTCTTGGAAAACTCTGGATAGTGAATGGGAGAAGTAGCAAGAAAGGGCCACCTCTGGCCTGCATGACGCCTGTGGGATGCCCAGGGCCTGTGGGTGCTTGGGGTGAGCAGCAGCATCAGCAGTGGCACCCTCGGCGGTCACCAGTGTGAGAGAGCTCTGCCATTCCCAGTCCTTGCACTCCAGTTTCCTCTCTCTGCTCTGATGAGGCTACTTTACTGGAGCCCCAGGCTATTTTAGGAGATCTCTGGAGCAAGGTCCTAATGACAGAAATGGGGGGAAGTCACTGTCCATGAGCTTTGCTCCCAGCCCCCTCCCTACCTTGAATGAGGCAAAGGTTTCTCTGTCCTGTTTGCTTCTCTGGGGGCTGCCATCTGTCCCTGATTACCACATCTATCACTGCTGAGGAGGGGGTTACTGAGCCCCAGTGGGAGAGGGAATATAGTGTGGGCTCCCCAGCCCCAACTCAGTGTCCAAAACTCCGACAGGAAGGCTACTCTACCCAGTCACTGCATCCATTTCCCTGGCACCTGCGCAGGCGCTGTCCAATCTAAGGACCCTCTTCAAGTCCTGGCGGGAATGCAGGGGAGTGCAGGCATCAGGGCAACATCTCCACCTGCCTTTAAAATCTTTCTTTCACATCTATTTTCTTTTCTGGGGACACAGGCTTTTCACACACACACACACACACACACACACACACACACACACACACACACCCCTCTTCTTAAGAGAACAGAACAAGGGGGTGGGGACAGTCTTCTGACTCCTGTGGAGCTTCATACCCAGGCCCCATGACCAGGGCATGAAGCTTGTAGAGCATATGTAGAGCATGAAGCTTGAGCTTGCAGGGGAGGCACATCTTATCGTCATGGGGGCTTTTGTTTAAAAGCTCAGACTCTGAATCCAAGATCTGGTTCAAACCCAGTCCCACGTCTCCCTTCAGTAGGCTCATTGTAAAATGGGGATAGTAGTACCTCCCTCAATGGAGCTGTTGATGGTATAAAAAGCATGAAGAGTTGGCACCTGTGCTACTAACCACAATGTCACAAATGGCAGTGGTTCTGTAACAGTGTGATAACCATCGAAAGGTGAAGTTCCAGGTTCCCTGGCCCACCTAAGGAAGGGTGGAGCTGAGCAGCAAGGAGAAGCTGAAGAAGACTAGAAGGAGACTGGAAAAAGGAGAGGACTGGAAGAGGCACATGGAACAGAGAGAATGTGAAGAAACCGTGCTTGCTTCTCGGCCTTGGTCTTATACCAGGGACCTGGGGAATATGGAAGGAGACACTTGAAAGAGACAGAGGAATGGGTGAGACACAGGGACAATGGAGCCTTTATCTTGACTTGTATTTTGATTTTGCTCTTTTCCTTCGAGACTTGCCTTGCCCCTTTCACCTCTTCCTTATGGGTCCCCACCAGAAAGTGGGGTGCCTTAGATGTGTGCAAACTTTTGGGGCCTTAATCACCCTCTTTTGGGCCAAATCTGTTTGGCTGGACATTTACACACGAGGGGATGGGTGACTTTGGGTGCTTCATTAGGAAATTATATTCTTTCTCTTCTCTCCATTGCATACTAATTGTAATAAAGTTCTTTGTTGAAGGTTTTGCACACTAAGAGTATGTTTTATCTTATGTGGTGGACCACAGCCTTTATCTTGACTTGTATTTTGATACAAGCATTTAGAGCAGGCAGGTTTGGGGATCCCTGGGTGCCCTTCAGTTTGCCCTGTAGCAGTTTTGCAATTCACTGACTGTTATGATGTTCATTCCCCCATTCCTGCCCCAAGGGTTGAAAATTGTAGCAGGGACTTTCTCAAGAACTTAAATCACACTCAATGTTCCTTTCTCTCTTCTTGTTATTTTTAGGCATTTATTAAGCACTTAAATTCAGATACTGCTCTAAGTGTTTTCAGATGCTAACCTCATCGATACTTCACTCTGACCCTAGTTTTTAGAGAGCGACCACAGAGAAGCACAGAAAGGCTGAATAACCTGCCAACTCTTATCGTCAGTTATGGATCCCAAGACTGATCCTTATTCTTCCTGCTTCCATAGTTCTGCTGTGAATCCCCAATAAGACCTTGGTCATTTCTGTATCCATATCTGATGCCTCTTCCTCCGGTCAGTTGCCTTCTTCTAGCCCACCAAGTGTGGTAAGGATGTTGCTGGAAGAATCCATGACCTTGACCCATGCACCCCAGAGAAGAGGGCTCAGCAGTCCTCTGAATGGGAACATTAAGACCCTAGAAGGGGAAGGAAAAGCCAAATGATTGGTGTCCCCTATTTCCTTCTCTGCCTGACTTGCTCCCTCCATTCTCATCTCAGGTGCAGCCTCCATGGTGTTTCCTATAGTCATTCATAAAATTCCAGGTGCCCCTTCTGTGTGAGGACCAGGCCTCTGGACTGCACAGCTGTCAAGGATGTCCCCATTCTGATAGGTGCACCTCAGCACTGCACCGAACTGGTCAGAGGCAAGCAGGTGGAAGAATACCATCTGCTTCTACACGCAGGAGGGGTGCCACTGCTCTCAGGTCACATCAGCCTCACGCTTGGATCTCACCCTACTACGGGCCCTTGTGGACTCCAGTCTACTGAATCAGAACCATCCAGATGGGCAGCTGGAAGGGACTGAGGTTCAGCTTGGGACCATCCCCTTCATTGTTCCATCAAAGACCTGTAGGGTCTGCCCTAGTTCCCAAGATCCCCAGAGAAAACATGATGCAGCCCCCATATGGAATGCTGGTCAAGGCCAACCACCTTCCCAATTATCTGACTTGACTAGCCTAACTCTTCTCACTGCCCAAGAAAAGAAATATATTTACAGACTCAAATGCACAAAGACGATGAGCTATCTGCCATTGAATGTCAATCAATTGGCTCAGGTTGAATAAGGGATCAGTAGCCAGTAGGAGGAGACAACTTTAAGTCCAAGTTCCCAGTTGGAAAATGGACACCCAGAGAGGCAATGATTTGCCCCAAATCAGAGCCAGGTAGTTAATAATAAGAAAATGGGAGAATGGACTGTACACACCAGGAGGATGGTGTTTCCTTAGTAAATGAATGCATTCCCTGCAGGCCTATCTCTGCTCTAGGTTTCAGGAAAATACCTGTGAGATACTTGTCTCAGGACTGATGGGTGACCTTCTGGGGTGATGGCTTAACCCCTCTTAACCTTTGATCTCTGGCCATCAGGCCCTTCTTGGCCTCAACTCCTTCTCCCAGGCTAAGTGAGTACAAATCTGGGATAAGTCTGCATAGAGGCCACCTGGGGGGATAGAGAGGCCAAGAGGCCCAGTAGGACAGAGCCCCTTTAAGCCGATCAGATCAGCTTTACCCCAGTGAAGGGAACCCTGGAGGGACTGAGGTGTCCCTCTCCACTTGCTCCCCGTAGGATAGTTGGCCTCCCACTCTGGCCCCTCTGTCCACATTCCCCAGCCCATAGCTGGGATGAGTAAAATGCTCCCAAAACTGAGGGGAAAGTATCTAGGTTTGAAAATCCCACAGCCCCTTGTAGAGCAGTCTCTTCCAGGGGAGCTTGAGGCTGGAGAGGCACCCAGAGTGGGAGAATTTTAGCCTACTTGAAAAAACAAACAACTTTCAATGGCTATCTGGAGCACCTAGTTCATTGCAAGCTCTTGTTATGCTAATGAAAGATCCTTCTTTATTTAATAGGGCACATCTCCAAAAGACCTCCTTGAGGCTGCTTGTGTTTCTTGCTGCTGCCTTTGTGTGTAAGTGACTAAGAGTGCACCAGTGCTCTGGAAACCGGACTGGGGCTTCACAACGTACCCAGCAGCCATTCCCCTGAATTAGAAGTGACTGGAAAGACAGGTTTCCAACATCTCATCTATTTAGCAGTCACTTCAAGGAAACTTGCCCCTTCTGGGAATGCCACTGAGAGGCAGACAGCCAGCCAGGGAAAAAATGTCAAACTGTACAGCGGATGCCTCAAGTTGTGCTGGGAAGCCACAGATTTCTCTGCATGAGCCCCAGAATCAGACAGACCCCTGGTTCATCTTCACTTGGCACTCACAGGGCAGTATAGGAAATGGAATCCTGCTCTAAGACACCACTTCCTATTCTGTCATGTGGTGAGAATGGCAGAGGTTAGGTGCTTTGGAAGACATTTTGCACTGGGCTTGTACCATGCCATTTATTTTCTTACAGTTCTGCAGGCTGAGACTAGGGTACCCGAGGACCTGGGTCTGGTTTGCCTTCCTACTGTGTCATCATGCGGTAGAGAGAGCCTGCAAGTGAGCCCTCAAGAAGTGGTGTGGTCATGGGTCTTGTCTGGTTTCTGACTCAGGGTTACTGAGCACACAAGAAAGGGATGAACCCACAATAGACAGATTTGGATGAAGACTTTGGAAAAGAGGGCCCTGGGTGTATACGGGATATGCAACTAACTGGCCCTTAGTGAACGGTTTGGATAAGTGCTCAGGTTTCCTTTTTGGAAAAACTAAACTGAGATTTTTCATCTGAACAGAAGGCCCAATGGGGGTAATTTTTCAGAAAGCATAAGAGTGCAGGGTAGATTCTTCCCTTCCTTCTGAACAAGGCAAGGCCTGCTACTCACTGTGCATGCTCAGGGGTCTGTGACCTGGTCTCTCCTGCCTCACTAATATGAAGGGGAATGTATTTGGAGATAGGAGTGAAGTCATTATGTGGAATCCTAGTCTGAAGGATCAATATCCCTATAAAAGGAGGAGGAAAAATAATTGATCTCTCTTCTCCCCTCCTCTCTCCTCCTTGTCTCCCATCCCTACCTCCAACTTTCAGAACTATGAGAAAATTAGTTTCTGTTGTTTAAGTCCCCTAGTGATATTTTGTTATGGCAACCTCAGCTGACTACATTCCTTGCTCTATCCATGCCTCAGACTTCTCATCTGTAAAATGGGAATAATAATAATGATACCTTCATTAAGGGACCCTGGTCCAGTGTCAGGAACCATTGTAAAGGCTCAGTAAATGTCATATATCACCATCAGGATTGTCCTTCCACGTGCACTGCATTCCACCTACTATAATCCTGGGGAGGGGTGCTAACCCAGATGCAGACCTCAAATGATGCAGCAGTCTAGAGAAGCAGGACCTCTTAGAGTCTTCTGGGGCCCCAAATGGCTTCCTGGAAGAGGAGAGCATTGAAAATCTTTTTTTCAGAGGCTTTGTTGCTCCCCTACCCTCTGTTCTTGGGGGAGGGGTGCAGGGATAGGGCAGAGATCACAATGGAATCAGGGATAACCAGCAGCAGGAGGAAACAGCTGTAAGATGGGGCTCACCTGTGCCCCGCTGCCCCCTCCCCTTACCTCAGCCCATTCTGTGGCCACGCAGGGGCAGGACGCTCACACAGAGCGAGGAGAGGGCCGTTGCCTTGGGGAAGAGAAAGCCCTCAAGAGCAGGCCACTGATCTCAAAGGGAAATAATGGGATTTTCTGGGATTCACATTGATCCCCAAAGGAGAAAAGCTTCTGTTTGCCTTTTTTAAGCCGCCAAACAAGGAACTAAAGCCTCTTTCAGCCCTGAGTCAGAGCTGTCCTCTCTGAAGTCCTCATTATCCCAGGGGCACCGGGAGAACAGGCCCCAGCGCCCAGCCCTCTGAGCAGGGAGCTTTCCTCGGGTAGAGGCTTGCCTGGTTTCCTAGCGACCGACACCTCACCGGACTATGGGCACCTGCACCTTGACTCCAAGCTCCTGTCCGTGGCCTGGGAAGGGCCCAGCTCCTGTCCTTGATCTGCCCAGAAACATGTTTCTAAGTCCAGGAGAACTCTAACTCTGCAAGCCACCAGATGCCACATGCAACATCCCTCACCCCAGCTCTCCAACAGTGATGAGTAGTCAGCATAGTAATGGAGCTGCCAGTTCTTTTTCTTTTTTAAGATTTATTTATTTATACATACAAGCTGGGGTACAGGCCGGAGGCGTGGGGCGGCGAGAGGGTTCACCAAAGACAGAGTGGGGAGTAGAACAGGCAGATCAGAAATACACTGCTGAGGGGAGCAGCGGGTGAGGCAGGAGAGGTCTGCCGCGCCATGTGGGATTCTCCCCAGCTGGGCGTCGAACTTGCATCGCAAGCACGCTTGCGCTGCCGCTGCGGACAGCTCCACAGCTAAGCGCTCAACCGCTGCGCCACCAGGGAGGCCCCTGGAGCTGCCAGTACTTGAAGGAAGCAATGCTCTAGGCACTAGCTTCCCCTCCAGGGCCCATGTCCAAAGAGCTCAGCACCTGCTAAGACAACCAGCTCTCTCCCCAAAGAGCTGCTCACAGCTCCAGGCCTGCCTTTGTGATTCCAGTGAACTTCACCTCCTGCCACTGGAGCTGGCCTCTCAGTCACACTCAAGATGAGTTGTCATCCACTGCTGCTCCACCTCTGAAACCTCACAATACATTCGCACACTCACACACACTCATGCCTAAACTTAGACTCTAGCCTTCTTTCTGTCCAACTGCTATATTTCACTCCCTGGGACACTACCCCACCCTGATTGCTCTCCACGCCCCTGGTCAGCTTCCTTAAACTCAACAAAACAAACCCATCCTCCAGTTCTCTGCCAGCACCCCAAGTCCAGGAATCTCAGAAGCCTCCCCCTCTCCTTTCACTTCTTCTCCGCCATCTTCCTTTGCAGATTTTGTTACCGAACAACTCCAGTGTGAAATGGGTTGGCCTGACTGTGGGTCCTCACCCGTGCACTTAAATGAGACTCAACTGCAGGCACACACAAAAAGATTAATAAAGAGTTTTATATACAAAAAGGAGAAAATGAAGAAATGAATAACTCAGGGAGAAAGAGAGATAAATTGGTGAACGTGTCCTACCAGTTCTGCTGAGCTGGAACCCTAGTAGGGCCCTGAAAACTGGCAAAAAACCAAGGACCACCAAGGCCCACATGTCTGGCTATATACCAAACCTGACTGATTATCTCCCCCCTCAGTTCTCAGAAATCCTCCCTTTGGTGGTGATGACATTATGGGATTTGTAGTTCTTGGTGTCTTGGATCTCTTTGGTCTGGGGTGTGGGTGGGGTCCATAAAACTTATTTGTGGAGTTTGTTCAGGATGTCCTTTCCCCCCAACAATTTGACTTCCTAAACATTTCTGCTTAGAAATTAAACTATATTTCAGTGAAGTTCAGACTTTACAGCACACTTGAGGATAGAGTCAAAATTCCCTTTTTGGGTGCACAAGGCATGAGCCTTGCCACCTTTCCAGAGCCAGCTTTCATCAGAGGCCCCACCAACACCTTATGTGCACACAGCAGGCTGCTTTCTTCCAGCCGCAAACCCTGCACACACAGTCCTCTCTGTATGAAAGCCCTTTCCCCTCGCGAGTGGGTGGCCAGAGCCAGGTCATTTTTTTAAAAAGGTTTATTTATTTATGCATACAAGAACTGGAGTGTAGGCCAGAGGTGTGTGTTGGCGGGGGGTGGGGGTGTAAGAAGATTCACCAGAGACAGAATGGGGAGCAGAACAGGTAGATCTGCTGAAGGGAACAGCAGGATATGCAAGAGAGGTCTGCTGCGCCACATGGGATGCTCCCTGGCCAGGGATCGAACACGTGCTGCAGTGGCTGTGGATAGCTTCATAGTGCTGAGACTTAACCTCTTGTGCCACCACGGAGGCCCAGAGCCAGTTCATCTTATAAGACACCTCGTGTGTCACCTTTTCCAGGAAACTTTCCCTGATCACCACCGCCACTTCCTGTGTTAGGTGTCTATGGCTGGACTGCTTTTTTCCCAAAGCAATGTAAATTTTAACTGGGTAAGTGGTAAAGAGTAAAACTACATTTCCCAGCTGCCATTTTAACCAGATGTGGTCATGTGACTACATTCTGGCCAATGGAATCCAAGCAAAAGTGGCATGCGGTAGACTCTAGCAGCCTTTCTTGAGAGCTGGATTCTCCCCTTTGCCTCTTTCCCAGAGCTATGCCCTTTTTTTTGGTGGTGTCGGGGGGGATTGAAAGGCTCCCCAGAGGCCATGAAGTTGTGGTATTGACCTTACCTTGAGGAAGAAGAACTGATGGAGCAGGGAGCACACTGAACCTCTCACCATGCTGTGTTTGGACTTCCAGCTGCCTGCTTGGTGTTGTGAGTCATCAGGCCTTAGGATTATCTCTGATCCCAGCACTCTCCCAGGTGCGGGGTTTGCAGTCAACCCTATGAAGGCTTGGTGGTGGGTGGTGTTGGTGGGAAGTCCTTCGCAGGCCTCCACTAACCCTTTCAGTGCCGGATTAGCCTGAACTGGCTCCTCCCCAACCAAATGTTTCCATCCCTCTCTCAGTGACAAAGTCTGCTGTCCCACCCCAACCCACCCGTAGTCACAGCTCAGTGACCCTTAAATGCTTAGAACCTCTAAACGTTACTCCCAGGACATGCTTGCCCAGGAAGTCCACTGTAACCAGGTTGCTAGGCCATATTTGTCATCTGAGACCTGTGGGTTCAAATCCTAGATCTGTCACTCTGCCTGTTTCATTCAACATACATTGAGTGCCTGTTCTGTGGCACATGCTGTGCTAAGTCCTGCAAATAAAGTGCTGATAGAACAAGGAGAAAACAACACATATTCTGCCCTTATGGAACTTAGAATCTGGTTGGAAGACTAATTTTTAACCACTGTTTGTGTGGATCTTTTGGTGAAAGTCTTACTAGTACTGGGCCACCAAGAGGAGTTATCAATGCTGAGATTTCTGTGGATGAGGAAATTCTTACCTGGGGACAGGCTACTTGGAGAAAGGATGTATGGAATTTCATATTGGAAAAGGGGGGCAAAAGATGGTCTACTCAGTACAAACAGCTTATGCAAAGGCCCTGTGGTTAGCAGAAATGTGCTCTCTACTAGAGACTGAGCAGAAGGCCAATATATCTTTAGTGCAGAAAAGATGATGAAGTGTGAGGTAAGGATGAGACTGGAAAGGTAAGAGGGGGCCAGAGCCACTAAGAGCCCCTGGCAGACGATGGAGGTGAAGTAAGGACTCCCAAGATTGGTTTATCTTTTTGAAAGGCTGTTCAGTTACAGACAATGTAGTTGGAACAAGTCACACCCCCCTGAACATCAGCTTTCTGCTCTATTATATGATGGTGACTTTGGGCTCATGGAGAGAATTAAATGAGCCTCTGAGTGGAGCATATGACACATTTCAGAGCCTGTGGTAACAGCCCAGCCCATGAAAGCTCCCATTCCCGGGGACTGAGACTGTCCTGGGGCCCTGGGGTGGGCAGGGCTGAGAAGTGGACCCTGTTCACAGGGTCTCTTATTGAGCGAGTCCTGAGGCTCCCCGGAGGGCATGTGATCCTGCAGTGTCGTCTGTAAAACAAGAACTAAAGGCATTCAGAGAAAGGGGAGTCGGAGAAGTAAGGACCAGGGTCAGGGTTCGCGGCCCACAGCTAGAGCAGGAAGGAGAAGGGCGGCAGGGAGGGCTGGCTTCCTGGGCAGGATGTGGCTCACACAGTCCTCAATTCAGGGCCAGTGGGACAGGGGCTGTTGCCATTCTGCAAACAAGGAAATGGAGGCCACGAAGGTGAATTTCTTACTTAGCACACTTAGCTAGCAAGTGGCCAGAGAGGCTGTGAATCCAGACTGCTTACTTCTAGAGCCCACAACCTTGGAGCCAGATTCACACCATCAAGGAGGGGCAGAGGAGCAGGGAGGGGCATTGAACCCTCCCAATGAAGAGGAAAAGGGAGAGACTCATAAGGACCAGGCCCACCCCAGAGCTGTCCTGTTCTGTCCTTCCCAAGGCCTGATTGTCTAGCTTTTCCTGGGGGCCATGCAAATTGAATTCCTCTCTCTCTAGCCTACCTCATTCTGGGGTAAGACCTACTCCTGACACTCTGACAGAATCGAAGGCCTCCTAGAGTAGGTGCCAGTGATGTTAAACCTTGAAAGATGGGCAAGATTTAGCAAGAGAATTCTAGGTGGCGTCCCATCAGATTCAAATACCAGAGAATAGAATGGGAACTGCACAGCATGACGGGGGACTGGGAGCAGTTAGGATGAGGGGAAGGCGGGAGGGAAGGGGGATTGGGACATGCCCTTGGGACCAGCTCCTGGGGGGCCTGGAGCATCAAGCAAAGGAGCTAATTTTTCATCCTTTAGACAATGGTGTGTGAACAGAAGACTCACAACATAAAGATTCCTCTTTATCATCAAGATGGACTTGGGGAGGGGGTGAGCTGGAGCCAGGTCAGTGCCTTGGAAGCCCATTGGGGCAGGTGTTTGCCTGGCGGCTGGTGGGCAGGATGAGGCAGGTGCAGAAGGCTTTGGCCCTGGCCCATCCCCTCTTAGCAAAGGCTCTCCAAGGCCTGACTTTGGCCCAGCTTTCTCCCCTGCTGATGGCTTCTGCCCCCATCTCCGCCCCCTGCCCCCCCCCCCACTAATCAGCTTAGGATGGCAGCAAATGAAGGTTCAGAACTGCAGAGCTCTCACTCTCTGCAGCTACAAATTAACACTTCAATTAAAAGCCCGCCAAGCCAGACCTGACAACCACACTCTCACTGGGTGAGGATTTAATTAGGACATGGTGGGGAGGTGGCAGGGAGGAGGTGACCTTGGGAGGCCCCACCTGAGCTGACCATTTCTGCCAGTCTATTGTTTCCAGCCCACAGACTAGCTCAGACTGTAGGCTCAAGCTCAGGCTTGAGACCACCGAGCTCACTGGCAGCAGCAGTTTCTCAAGATGCAACAGAATTCCCTTAAAGGGGAGGAGGTCTTGTCAAAAATACCTATTCCTGGACCTCACCCCAGTGCCCCTGAAGGTCAGCCCAAGGTTCTGCATCCCAAGGGTGGGCTCTGCTGCCTGTGAGTGTCTGAGAACTAGACTTTGGCAGGTTGTGAAAGCAACGGCGTGGGCCCAGGTGACCAGCATTTTTAACAATGAAATGGGGCATCAGAATAGGAAGTACCAGAGGGTATGATGTAGCGTGGAAGAGGTACTATTTTGTGAAAATTCTGCTTTAGTTATGTATGCGTGTTGGGTTCTTATCACACACACATACATACACACATTTTTACACTCATAGTAAAAAAAAATAGCTGAAAAATCCTTTACTCACCACTCTTCAGCAACAAAGAGGTGCCAACATCTCATTCGGGGATGCGTGTAAAATCCACCATTGCTGTCCCTCCGAGCTCACTGATCCCAGTGTGCCCACCCGCAGCCCCCTTCCCCCCCAACTCCCAACGTCACCTGCAGACAGGTAGGAGGGTGCAGCTCCATTCCGGGCCTCACTGGGGCAGGTGTCAGAAGGGACCCGAAAAGAGGCCTGAATTGGGGTTTCTACTGATGACAAGCACAGGGCCCCCAGGTCAGCCTCCCAGCCACCCCTCAAAGCTTGGGGTAACGCCAAAAGGTCAAACCTCACTGTCGCTGCTTGGGAGCAAGAGAAGTAGGTACAGGATGGGGCCTGAACAGGTCCCGAGACAGTAGAGCAAAGGCAGGGATGGGTGGAGGGAGGCCTGGGTGTTCAGGAGGGGGCGCGGGCGCCAGGCTGCCGTCCTGAGAGCCACATTCCCCAGTCCTGGCGGCCCGCACGGTCCCTGCCCTCTCTGCCTTGGAAATCCCTTTGAGTTGCAGAGGGCAGATGGGGGTCAGAGAGTGATGAGCTCTGGCCCCAGCCCTGTTTGAAACCGAAGTGTCCTGGGCCAGGGGCGAGCCCTGTGAGGTGGGGTCGCCACCTCCAGGGCAGCGGCATCCCCTGGCCTGGGCTGGCCCGTTGCTAGGGCCCCTCTTTGGAGGCATCAGGTTATAGGGCGCGTGGAGCAGCCCATCTGCCGGCTAACTTCTCACTTTCCCCCTAAGGCTGCCTGTGACCCAGCTCCCCAGGCTCTGGCCCATGTGTAAAGTGGCGGGGGGCCTTTATTCCCACTGAGCCCCTTCTCAGCAGCCCGGCAGCCAAACTGCTCTTGGATTACATTTTGATGAGTTTTCAATTTAGGCCCAGCAGACAAGGGAAGGGAGGGGATGGGGGTGAGGGGGTGGGGGCGGGCAGGGGAGCCTGCGGAATAAATGCAACAGATGGGTCCAATTGTGCAGCCTGGGCAAATGAAGGAAGACATCTGTAGCTCCCGAATACTGGTGGTCTGAAACGCAATTAGCCCTCTGTGAAAGGGGCCCCTCGCAGCCCCCTCGGCCAATCCCCTCCGAGGCACTGCTCACGTTACAATGGCCTTGACCACAATCCATTGAGCAGAAAAAGGAAAAAAGAAAAGAAAGAAAGAAAGAAAGATTAATCCAGGAGTTGCTGGGCGGTGGGGCTGCAAGGAGAGCCGCTTTGCTGGAAAGGAAAGGTTACTTACATTTCTGCTTCTCTCTCTTTTTTCTTCTCTGTCTATCTACTGTAGATTCTTATTAAAGAGAAGGAAAAAGAGGCGTGTCTTATTTTCTGACTTGGTGAGGCTCTGTGGGCCCACATCTTGAGTGGTTATTAATCTGAAAATGGCTCAGAAACCTCAATTTTCAGTGGCCTTGTTTGGAAAATAATGATTGAAGACGCAAGTCCCTGTGGTTGAAAGTGGGCCCCACCTCCTGGCCCCTGAGGGGTGAGAAAGCTGTTATGTGATAAGACCCCTTCTGCACGTGATAATTATAATGGCTGCTGAGAGTTTCAGGGAGTTGTCTTGTACAGCTGGAAATGGGAGGGTTCTGCCTCTTCTCTGCTCTCCGGGAAACCCACTGAGAGCTAGGGCAGCCTCAGGTCCCCTCTGTCCTTGCAGATTTGTGAATGGTGGTGCCTGGTAGAAAAGGGGGAAGCCCTGTATCATGGGGTGTCAGGGCACCTTTAGGTGACCCTCCTGGCATGTTCCCTCCTGGTTCCCGGGTACTTGGTCCAAGAGATGGCAGCTCTCCCCACCTTCTGGAGACCCCTTCTTGGGTGCCCACTGACCCTGCCCTGCCAGAACCTTTAGGTGGTCCGCAAATTCCCGAGCTGGGCCACAGAGTCCCCTTAGGACACCCACTCGGGGCTTGTTCTGCTTTTATGGATAAGACCCTCTATAGACTAAGAGCGGAGGTCGTCTCTTGTATTTTATTGTGATAAAATATACATGACATGAAATTCAGCTGTTCTAAGTATACCGATCAGTGGCACTAAGTACATTCACTCTTGCACATCATCACCTCTACCCTTTTCCAGGACTTTCTCATCTTTCCAAAGGAAACTCATTAAATACCAACTCCCCATTCTCCAGGTCCTTACAACCATCACTCTAAATTTCTGCCTCTGAATTTGTCTTTTTAAAGTACCTAATCTGAATGGAACCATATAGTATTTATCTTTTTTGTCAGGCTTATTCATTTTTTTTTTATTTTTTTATTTATACATACAAGCTGGGGTACAGGCCAGAGGTGTGGGGTGGCGAGAGGGTTCGCCAGAGACAGAGCGGGTAGAAGAACAGGCAGATCAGAAATACACTGCTGAGGGGAGCAGCGGGCGAGGCAGGAGAGGTCTGCCGCACCATGTGGGATTCTCCCCGGCCGGGCGTCGAACTCGCGTCGCCGCTGCCAACAGCTCCACAGCGCAGCGCTTAACCGCTGCGCCACCGGGGAGGCCCAGGCTTATTCATTTAATATAGTGTCATCAAGGTTCATCCCTATTGTACTGTATATAAGAACTTCCTTTTTTAAAAAGATTTATTTTTATTTGTTTATGCATACAAGTACCAGGGTCTATGCCAGAGGTGCAGGGGGTGAGAGGATTTACCAGAGACAGAGTAGGGAGCAGAACAAGCGAATCTACTGAAATACACTGCTGAGGGGAGCAGTGGGCCAGACAGGAGAGGTCTGCTGCACCAAGTAGGTCAGCTCCCTGGCCAGGGATCTAACTCATATCACAGTGACTGGCAATACCTTGATAGCTCTGAGACTTTAACCCCTGTGCCACTAGGGTGGACCCTGTATATAGGAACCTCCTTTTTAAGGCTGAATCATATTCCACTACAAGCGTACATCACATTCTGTTTATCCATGCATCCATCAACATTTGAGTTATTTCCACAATTTGTTTGTTAGGAAAAATGCTGCTATGGGTATGGGTGTATAAATACCTCTTTGAGTCCCTGCTCTCAGTTATTTTTGATATATATCCCCAGAAGCAGAAATGCTGGATCATATGGAATTCTGTGTTTAATTTTGTTCTATTTTTATTGTTTTTTTTTTCCTTTTTACCCGAAGTCTGGAAGCTCCAGATGAATGAAATATCAGTTCAGTCCCCAGAAGATGCACTTTTATACCATATTGATGATGACGTCTAAGAGTTGTAGAAAACTGATACTTGATTTCACTTGTTTTGGTTTGCTGATTTAGAACTGTGTTTGATATAACTGCCAGGGTCTCTATAGAACTCAGCTGGTTAGTGATGCTGATTTGAGTCCACATTTCTTCCTACTCAGGGCTCCATCAAGGCATGTTTGTCCGTTTCTCATGCCAGGTCAGACTAAAGGTGCTTAAGTGATCCAGCTTTCCTGTCTTTGCAATTATATATGTTGACACAAAGTGTAGATGTTTGGGCTTAATTTTTTGATGTTTCATTAACCAAGTGCTCTAAGATTCAGGGATTTCCTAGTTAGTGGCACTGAATGATATTTGGTTACTCAAGAAAACCAGAAATGAAAATTCCGGCTACCTTTCTGAGAACCGTGCTTTTCCTATGGCCACATGTACTATCCCTTTTCCCTAGTCCCTATAGTGGGCATAGAATCAGTTTGGAAAAGTTGGTGATGACCCACCCCAGATTTCTTAGGATGATTCTGATTTCAAGTACTGTATTAGATGTCATTTCCATGAAACTTCCACACACCCTGAAATCTCAGTTGTTGTATCATCCAAACTCTCACTCCTGTCTTGGAAATAAGACAAGTTTTGTGACAGGCCACACACCCCAGAGTTTGAAAAAGGGAGTTCCCCATACCCTAAGACTTAGCAACCACCAGATCTTGAGGATTGTTTGTGAATTGGTTCCCTCTCAGGAATCTTCTCCCAGCTCTGAACTGGTTCCTCCAATGTGAACACAAAAATCCCCAAACAAGTTCTGACTCAAGGTCTCTTGGAACAGGTCAACCCAACAACACCCCAGCTTTTGCTCAGGGCCTCTCCCTTACTTCCCTTCCAAGTACCAACCCTCCCTAGCCAATGCCGTAGGCATTCATCCTACTCCCCAACAAGGTTAAATTCTCCATTAGAAATGACACCCTACTCAGCCCTCGTCAAATATAAGGATCCAGTGGGTTTGGCTGATGAAGCTAGCACTGGGGCAGGGAAAGGCAGCCCTGCGCAACTAACAGACTTCTGAGGTCATGTACCTGAGGGCATTTTTGCAGGAATTCCCAGGGTTGGTTCCTGAGTATTCTTCAGAAGCTGTAAGCCACTCCCCACCCACAGCTGGAACTGGTCAGGAGAAAGGGGACCCCGATCTGTAATATGCAACCATGTTCTCCCCATGAATGGGCTACCACCCAGGTCCTCATCAGGGGAATCCTTCACCCACCTAGCTGGAACCAGAACCCCAGTCTCAGATCACACAGGAGCTCCTGGCTTAGCCTAACACCAGCATCTATCAAGAGAATTGTATACATCACATACGAACAAAAGGAACTCAAAGCGCAGGTTCAACTAATACCAGCACTTGGAAGCGCAAAATGCACTGTAAGATGCTGGTCCCATTTGAAACCACACCTACCCAGAGAGATTGGGAGAACACTTAGCACTCTCACCCCATTCATCCAATACTTTTATTGAGGCCCACCAATGTGCCAGGCTCAGTTTGTTTGTTTGTTTGTTTGTTTGTATTGAAGATGGAGAATAGACTATTTTTATTTATATCTTTTACATCATTGTGTATTCCCCATAAAATTCCCACCACCAATTTATCCATGAACCATCACCATAGTCCCTTGTGCTCTTCCCTCCCCTGTTTTGATCCCTTTTCCTCCCCTCCCTTGAAGAATGGAATGTCTCTGATTTATGGTTGCCTCTTAATTGTGTTGTATTTTTTTATTATTATTGTTATTTTTTTTCCCTGATCCCTTATTTGGTTCCCCTATATTCTTCGTATAAGAAGAATATAGGGTGACTTCTGATGCTCAGCCACTGCCAGGTCTCTCTTGCAAGGTACGAGCAGTACGAGAGGCTGACAATTCTCTGCTCTGTGTGGTTGGGTGGAGCCATGAAACTAGTCTTGGCCAATTAGCCGTAAGTGGAAGCAACACAGGCCACTTCCAGGACGCCCCATTCAATTGCTAGTGCAAAGCCCTCTAGCCCTCTTTTTTCTCTGTCACAGTGACCTGAACCGTTGCAGAGATGAATCTTTACCCAGTCGGTTCCCCAAGGGACAATAGGTTATTACCACCCATAGCCCATTTTTAAAACTTTTTCTTCTTTTTTAAAATCAAGGTAGCATTGTTTACATCACTATATATATTTTAGAAGTATGGGTCACACCTCTTCAAATGTATGTTGCCACCCCACCCCCACCACCAATGGACCAATGATCCTTCACCACAGTCACCGGACCCCTCCTGGCAGTGGCTGAGCATCAGAAGTCTCTACCAGCTCCTGCTTAATTTTCTCCATAGCCTGTATCCCTACCTGGCACTTCTGTTAGATATTTGTTTGCTTATTAGCTCTCTGCCCCCCTAGTAGGGCAGCTCTTTGAGTAAAGTCCCCTTGTCTTGTTTTATTCTCAGTGTTAAAATTGAGCCTGAATAGTATTCCATTGTGTATATATACTACAAAAGGGATCATGCTCAGTGAAATAAGCCAGAAGGAAAAAGAAAAATATCAAATGGTTTCACTTATACGAAGAATATAGGGGAACCAAATAAGGGATCAGGGAAAAAAATAACAATAATAATAAAAAAATACAACACAATTAAGAGGCAACCATAAATCAGAGACATTCTGCAGCCTGACCCATTCTCATTAAAACACAGTCATGGACTAGAACAGTGGTTCATAGATGTCTAAAGATTTCACACAAAACTGTTATCTAAAATTCAGTGAAGTTGCAGCATACAAAATCAATATTTAAAAATCAGCTGTGTATCTATATGCTAGTAACAAAATACCAGAAAAAGAAATTATGAAAACAATCCCATTTATTGTAACAGCAGCAAGAATGAAATATTTAGGAATAAATTTAATTAAGGAAAGACCTATACACTATATAAAAATTATAAGGCATTCATGAAAGAAATTGAAGAAGGCACAAATAAATAGAAATACTGTCTGTGCTCATCGATTGAAAGAATTAATAGTTAAAATGTTCATACTACCCAAAGCACTCTACAGATTCAGTGCAATCTCTAACAAAATTATTATTATTTACAATAGCCAAGGTGTCCATCATTGAATAAAGAAGATGTGATACACACACACTCATAGAGGAATATTATTCTGCCTTAAAAAGAAGAAAATCCTCTCATCTATAACAAAAAGTATGTTTGGTGAAACAAAACAGAGAGAGATAAATACATGGCATCAGTTATATGTGGATTCTAAAAAAACAGTTGAACACATAGAAACAGAGTAGAATGGTAGTTTCCAGGATATCTAAAATATCATGATCATCATAAATGATTATGCTATATTATATAATTGATATTTGCAAGAAGAGTAGAAATTAAGTGTTCTTACCAAAAAAGTTTGTTTATGAAGTGATACATGTGTTGGTGAACTTGATGTTTCATGAACATCAAACCATCATGTTGTATACTTTATATTACAATTTTATTTGTCAATTATACCTTAAAGCTGAAAAATATAAGTAAGTGAAACAATTATTTCATGTTAACACAGAACATTTTTTATGAAAGAAAAGCTATTTTTCAAAACAAAAAATTAGTGATAGGATGACATTGCTTTACATTTTACAAGTTTATTTAACGCCTGACTTCAAAGAAGACAACTAGAGTCACATATCTGCTTCTGCATTCAAGCTGGTCTGATAAATTGCTGAAGTATAGAAAAATATAGTCTCACCCAAATATGGAGTGGGAAAAGCATAGATCTCTTTTTGTGTAAAAAATCATAGGTAGAAGTAGACATAACAATCTGTTTCCTTTACTAAGCTCTCACAAAATAGCAGGCATTTCCTCTTAACCTACTTTGCAGTCAGATATCTCCATTTCACAGTTTAAGAGCCTACATTCTTAGTGCATATAAATTGCACTTTTCCATTTGGAGGATAACTTTTTAATATAATTTCAAACACAAACAGTTACAAGAATTCCCTAGAATGCAGATTCACTAATTGTTAACATTTCCCTATATTTGCCTTATTGTTCTATCAGTCTCAAGGTAGGTAGGTAGGTAGGTAGGTAGGTAGGTAGATAGATAGATAGAGATAGGAAAATCTTTTTTATTAGCCGAATCGCTTGAGAGCCAATGGCAGATAGCATAACCCTTAATCCCTAAGAAGTCAGTGTATATATTTCCTAAGAACAGAACATTTTTAAACATCATGTCAGTACAATTTTAAAAATCATTAAATTTAATATTGACATGTTAATATTTAATGCCCAGTCCATATCAAAATTTCTCTAATTATTCCAGCAATGTCCTTTTTACCTATTTTTGCCCCCAAGCCGGGATCCAGTCTAACATCACACATTGCGCCTGGTTTTCTTGTCTCGTTGATCTCTCTTCAGCTGGAGTGGGCTCTTCAGTCTTTATTTTTCACAACTTTACATTCTGGGTTTACCTTTTGGCACGGCCACCATGAAAGCGAGGTGTTCTCAGCACACCACATGAGGGGGTACTTGTTTAATTAAGATTATATCTTCTAAGACTGTCCACTCAGAAGTTACTGTTTCCCCCTGTAGTTGATAAGCACTTTGTGGGGGAGCTTCTTTAGATCCTAAATATCTTCATCCTTATCAAACTTTCACCTATAAGTTTAAGCATCGGTGGAAGATTTTTGCCTAAATCATTTATTTAATGTTTGCAAAATGATAATTTTCTCACCCCATCACCCTTTCTACATCCGTTAATTGGCATTCTACTCTAAGGAAAAGTTTTCCCTTCTCCCCCATTTGTCATTCATTCATACCAGTTTAGACTTGAGGGTTCTTATTTTAATCAACATATAGTCTTTTTCCATCATTATTTCTTTTGCTGTCCAGATTGTTCCAAGCCTGACTTGAGGGAGCCTTTTCGAGCTACCTTCTGAGTCATTTTGCTATGTCCCCATCACTCTGAAGTCTTCCTTACTTTCTTGCATTTAGCAAAAAATGTTTGGGCCTTGCTGGTGGCGCAATGGGGTAAGCGCAGCACTATGAAGCAATCCAGAGCCACTGCAGCACAAGTTCCATCCCCAGCCAGGGAGATTCCCACGTGGCGCAGCAGACCTCTCCTGCCTCCCCTGCTGCTCCCCTCAGCAGTGTGCTTCAGTGGATCTGCCTGTTCTGCTCCCCACTCTGTCTCTGGTGAATCTTATCACCACCCCATACCTCTGGCCTACACCCCAGCTTTTGTATGCATAAATAAATAATATCTTTAAAAAAAAAAAAAGGGGTTGAGGCTCATCTTGTACTTTTCCTGCCCCAGGAGTCAGTCTTTTTCCAAGCAGTCTTGGGTTTTCGCTTTTTTTTTTTTTTTTTTCCTTAATGTAAGGGATGGCCTTTAGAAGCCAAGATTTGTGCTCTTTGAAATGAGGGACCTTTGCTTCTAGCCTTTGTCATTGCATCTCATTGTGAGTAATGGAAGTAGGTAACTACATATCACGGTAATTTATATGCTGATACCGCCAATCTTGATTGCAACCCACCTCACAGAATTCCTCCTAATCTTCCTCTGTTCCATTTAAAAAAAAAAAATCCCTTCTCCAATAGTGAGAATCTGGCACTCAACATATATTGTTTGCGGTGACCTTGCAATTCACAGGAAATTGGTATACCCACCCCTCTGTGAAAAAGACACCTTCTGAGTTTAGTATTTGTAATCCCCCCGCCCCTACTCCCACCCTTAGACTAAGGGTTTAGAGCCAATGTATTGTATTCACAAGTTACTTAGGTTTGTTTTCTTTTCCTCCCTTGGTTTTGTTATTCATTCAGTATTTTTTTTTTATTCCCTGAGTTTCTCCTTTCAGCTATCCCTGACCGCCCTCACCCAGCCCAAGCCTCATCCCTCCAAGTGGTCAGGATGGCAGGGTGGGCACAAGGAGGTCCTTTTCAGTCCACCTACTGTCTCACTGAGTGGCTCCTGTGGCTGCAGGTGCCCTTTACTCTTGTCTCAGCTTCTTTGAGGGGAGACTTCAAAGCAAGCCCTGGCAGAGCCTTTGGTTGTGGTTGGAGCCAACCACCCTGGTTTCTCTGTGAAAAATCCCTCCTGGAGGGCAGAGGGATGAACTCGGAAGCAAGGAATTAGGTCCTGGGCAGGATCTCTTCTTAAGTCCAGATTCCTTGGTATCATGTGCTCTCGCCATGGGTGCTCCCATCCCCCCCCCCACCATGTCTCCTGGCCCCAACCTACCAAGCGCCACATGGGGAATTCAGCCCAGAAGAGGGAAATTTAAAATTTCATGTCAAATATCATTACCCCCTTGTTCAGCAGAGTAGCTCAGCACAGGGGTCCGTCAAGTGCTCTTGTCTCTTAGCCAGCACCTTCAACTTCAAGACTTTAGGTCAAGTTTTTAAGGATTCAACCTCTGCCTGGGTTATAAGGTATGAGGCAACCCCTGGCCCCCAGCCCTGAGCTGCCAACCACCATCTGGGGCTCTTAAGGGATAAGCTCAGTTGTGTTTAATGTCTTGCCACTGAGAGATCCTCCTGCGAGGCCTGCTCCCACTGACTCACAGTCCCCTTGGACGCTAGCCCCAGGATATACTCCGGCCTCCCCGCGCCACCACCCCAGCCAGAATGCTGCAGAGACCGGCAGATGCTGCCTGGTTTTGGCGTTCAGGGCAGTCTGTTTCCACTTGGGGACGGTGAGTGCAAATTTAGCTCTGCCACACCTCGCTCTGCGCGCACTTCTAATGAGGCAGCACATACGCGCACACACACAAGCTGTTACACCGCGGACACGCTGCAGCTTTCCAATGAGAGAGGATTTCAAGGGTGTATTTTTATAAGGAAGAAATGACATAAGCGTCCCTCTTTGTTATTTAAATTTCATGAAAATCAACTATAGATGGTGTGTAATTGAGCACAGAATAGGGCCCAGAATATATTCTGAAATAACGGGAGCTCTTTTATCAGGTTATATATGAAGGGGGAAAAAAATCAAAGAAAAGCAAAATCTCCATGCAAAATAATGAACTACTTGAAGGAAGAAAAAAAAAGGGATGGGATGAAGCAGGGCTGGGAGAGGATTCAAGGGGCTGGTTTAGAGAAGGAGCTTGGGAGTGGGGTCTGGAGAGGGGCTGAGTTATGGTTTTTATGGGTTGACTTGGGCCCAGAACCGGGCCGTACACAGAATGTCAGCCAGGAAACAGGGCTGGCAAGTGCAGGCACAAGACCCCAAGGCGGGCCAGGTGACCCCAGTCCTGTACAAGAACAGGAAGGGCTGTAGGTCCTAAGGGGACACCTCCCCCAGGCCCTCCTCCCCACCCTCCGCTCTGTAATCTGCAGCTGTGCCCCTAGAGGCGGTGAGGTAGGCCTCCAGGCACCCTGTGATAAGCCAGAGCTGGTCTAGGGGCCTGAGTCAGGGGCAGCCTGATGGTGCTTGTTGGATCTGCACTCACATGCTCTCCCACATGATTCTCTCTCCCCAAGAGAGAGAGGGGGCCCTCTCTCTAGCCTCCCACAAGCACCCCACTCCATGTACCAACAGTGTGGCTTCTTTTCATCTGCCGCTCACCCTATGAATGCCAGGGCCTGAGATTTTCTTTCCCTGAACTTCCACCATCCCAGCTGCCTAATGGGGAAGACAGTGTCTCGTAAGAGGGTTTATAGGACAATCAGGAATACAGTGCCTAGTCAGAGAGGATATCGGCACAGGTGGAGGGTGAGTGGAACATGTGCACAGAAGAGCAAAAATGTAATCCTAAAATTAAAATTATAAAAAGAAAGATGTGCAAAGAGTGAAAACACAACAACTAAAAGAATACAGTGCCTACTACACAGCGCCGACCATATAACAGGTACTAAATTGGGGCCCTATTTCCCCTTTCTGCTACCCCTGACCCCTCCATTATTCCCCTTTTGCTATTCCCTGCAGGCTGCTGCCCCACGGGCCCTGCGGCTGGATGGATCTTTGAGGAGAGTGCAGCCCTGAGGTCTCGGCTGTGGTGGGCACTGTCAGACCCAGGGAGACAGCAGCTTCAGGGAGTGAATGCAGAGCTCCATCACGAGGCTCTGGGGAGCTGAGAAGTCCCCAGGAACTTCCACGCTGCTGCTCTTACTGCAGGTCCTGCTCTCCTGCAGCCTCCAGAATGCCCTTACCGACTCCTTTATTTCTTCAGCACCCACTGTGTGCTTGGTGGCGCCTGGTCCCCAATATTTCCCTGAACATAGGCTCATGAGAACATAAACTCCAGCCTTCTCCCCAGGCAGGGCCAACCACCCAGTCCAAGCGCCTACGCAGGACCCTCCTGGTCACACTGAATTGCAGTGGCTGCTATGTATCCTCCCACTAGACCGTGAATGCAGAACAGCCATCACTTAGCACAGGCCCCGGAACTCAGCAGGTGCCACTTTAGTGTCGTTTGAAAGAAGGAAAGTGGAGACTCAACGCTTTCTCTGGGTGTGCCAGCGCCTTGGGGTGAGAGTCTGGCATGGACGGAGGATGGTGGGATCCAGAGCCAGGAGCGCTGCTTTGGCGGCAGAGCAGGGAGCAGGGTCTGAGCGCCACCTATGGGCAGCTTCTCAAACTGTCAGGAAAGGGCTGACTTGCGGGACCGTGGGCACCTGCGGGTGGCCTCTGCGACTGTGATGTCAGCCACGGTTTGCATCACAGCTGTGCAGTCCAGGCTCCACTCTACACACTGCCTCTCACTCAGCAGCAAATGTGGCACCTCACCGAGAATAAAAGCGTGGGGTCCGGGCGTGCATAGCAAGTCCTGAACAAAACTGAGAATTTCCAGGAAGGGGCTTCTCTATCACCAGGGCAGGAATTTCTAAGAAACGGGTCTCATTGGGAATCTTTGGGCAGGATTCGGTGGCTTCTGTTACAGCAGAGCTGAGGCACAGGTCTGCTCCCTGGGGCACCTTCTGGCTCTGGGGTCAGACAGACCCAGTAGGAATTTCGACTGCTACTTAGTGATGGAGGGCAAGTTATTTACCCGCTTTGTGCCTGTTACCCAACCTGTAAAACAAGCTCCATGGTAGTACCTACCCTATAGGATTACTAAGAAGATGAAAAATCTTACCTGTAACCCAGATGCTCAGACACCCACTGCTCCCGAGTCAGGTTTCTCTACCCGAATAACCGTCACCGCGGGTCTAGATGGAGGTAAGGCAGTTGGGCGGATGCCTGCAGGCTGCGCTGCCCTTCCCTCAAGTCCCACTTGCTGCTATTCTTTCATTTTTCTTCTGACTCAAGCTCCTCTTGCCACCTCATTATAAGCTTTCCCAGCCCTGCTGATCCCCCGACCTCCTCACCCAAAATGTGGCCCCTTAATGTCCCCAAACCTGACTAAAACCAGACCAGACTAAAAGAATAACCAGAGGGGAACCACAGTGCATGCTGGAAAACTCCAAACTAGTTCCTGAGTGTGATCAGACTCAAAGCCCCGAGCCCCAAGTCCTCCTGACCCACTCTCTTGGGGTCCCTGGCTAACCCTTCCAGGACAATGGATGCTCCAGCCTTGTCGCTATCTCTTTGAAATCCAGGGACCCCTAGTTTTCTGAGGCCATAAGAAGAAAATCGCTTCCTTTTTTTTTCTTCTAGCAAACTGGAAAGAGACACAGTTCTGTCCCGACTAAACACACCTATTCATGTGATTATATACAAAATGAAACTCTCAAATGTTCTAATTTTGTTACCTAGAACCTATCCATCTCATAGCAGATCTAAGCTTTTTCTATATAAAATAAAATGTTCTGCTATTTTTTTTCTTTTTCAGGAAATAAAGGAATAGCCTACTCTCAAAGTTGACTCCTACAGGAACTAAAAAGCAAGTAACAGTGAACATTTCCCTCACATTCCTGCTGTAAGCCCTTCACCTGTTTTATCCCCCTCAGTCTTCACAGCACTGGGAGGCAGTGATCATTTGGTCCCCATTTTATGGTGAAGGAAATGAAGCATAAGGAGGTTGTGGGAGCCTTCCAGGACCCCACGATTAGTGACTGAGTCCAGATTCAAGCCCAGACCAGTTGGTGTCTTAAAATAGACAGCATTGTATAGATGTAACAGCTCGAACCTGAAGTTTCCCCTGTCCCCACTCACTGCTAGGCATCTGAGAATTCAAAATACTAAAGTCGGGCCTCCCAGGTGGCGCAGAGGTTGAGCACTTAGCTGTGGAGCTGTCGGCAGCGCACAATGCGAGTTAGATGCCCGGCCGGGGAGAATCCCACATGGCGCGGCAGACCTCTCCTGCCTCGCCCGCTGCTCCCCTCAGCAGTGTATTTCCATGGATCTGCCTGTTCTGCTCCCCGCTCTCACTCTGGTGAACCCTCTCGCCGCCCCACGCTTCTGGCCTGTACCCCAGCTTGTATGTATAAATAAATAAATCTTTTAAAAAACAACAACAAAATACTGAAGTCCAGTGACCTCTGGAACACCCTGTTACAAACACAGTGTCCAATGCTCAGCAGCGCGACTAGGCACAGGTAGTACCTGGCATAATGGGCAGCCGGGGCCAGAACTCCTCACAGCTGACTGCGGTGAGGCCTCCCTACATCATCCTCCACCTGCCCAAGGGATGACTCCCAGGTGGGGGGCATCCTACCTGGCTCAGATGCAGCCTTCAATAGCTCGTGTTCCTCCACAGCTCGCTGTTGTCTTGGAATACAGTCCATATCCTACAAGGCCCTTTGAGAACTGTCTCCCACCTGATGTCCCAGTTATAAGTTACTGCTCTCCTCTTCACTCACAGAGGATTCCTAACTAACCACATTTGCTGCTTCAGGGCATTTGCCCTGGAGGTCTCGGACTTGTGGCCTCACTTCTATAGTGGCAACTTGTAAAGTGCCCAGAGTAATGCCCATCACACAGCATCATGATGGGGGCCCAGAGCCCTCCAGTCCAGATGGGCCACCCCAGGGTGTCTGCCATCACCACTTGTAGATGTCTGCTCCTTCATGGAGATTTCTGTTATTTGGTCCTGTGGGAATTCAACTGCTAAAGGAAAGCCACATCTTGGTTAACTAGAGGTCACCACACACCCACACAGGGGCTGCAAATGCAAAGGTTTTTTGGAACCTAACATGTAAATGGGACCACATGCCCTGCTTAGCCTGGGGGTGCAGCCTGGTGCCCTGTGGGAATATAGGCCCCAATATCCTCATTTTCTGACTTTTCATGAGAAACTGCAAATAAGTTTATATGTCCAGGCTCCTGACTTAAAAATGTTAACAACTTAGAAAAAATGTTTAAAAGTCCATACTCTGTGGCCCCAACTAGTCACCAGTTTCTTTGCTGAGCACAGGGACCTACTGAGGCAGAAGGTGCCAGGTTATGCTACCTCCTGGCTTATATGGAGGTACCTGCAGGTGAGGACAGCTTCCCTAAGGATCTCTGGGGCATTAGATCCTCCCTCACAAGGCAAGGCAGCTGTGTGTTTGCAACAAACACATAACAGACAATAGTTTCATATTATCATCCCAATAATGATGATGAATACCAGACCTGATCAAAGGTAGTGTTCTTTATATTCTTGAAAGCTTGTGTTGGAAAAATCCATTTTAATTTGTATTAAAAATACTTCAGGCACTGGCTCTCAAAGAAAGAGGGGAGGGGGTCTCCCCCCACCTGAGGTTTGCATGAGCTAAGTTAATGTCACCAAGAGGGAGTGGGGACTCTGAAGGGGATGGAGAGGAGTTCTCGTCCTGAAGGATGAGGGACTCTGTTGGGTTCCTGAGGAGTTGACCGGGAAAGCCCACCCACTGTGCACTCTGTCTTCTAAATACACAGGCAAGAATCAAGCCACACACTTTATTTAAGGTGCTTACTCAAATGAGGTGAAAATGTGTGTCCACACAACTAGCTGCTCATGGATGTTTTTGGAAGCTTGATTCACAATTGCCAAATTGGAAGCAATCAAGATGTCCTTCCATAGGTGGTAAATGGGTAAATGGGTCCATCCAAAAAGGGGAATATTACTCAGCACTGAAAAGAAATGCGCTATCAAACCATGAAAAGACATGGAGGAAATTTAAATTCATTTCACTAAGTGAGACACTCTGAGAAGGTATGAGCTCAACTACATCACATTCTGGAAAAGGCAAAACTATGGAGACAATAAAGAAAATTAGCAGTTGCAGGGGGTAAGGGTGGCAGATAGACAGGTAAAACACAGTGGATGTTTAGGACAGTGAAACTATTGTTAATGATACTACATTGGTGGCTACAGGTCCTCCTACATTTGTCAAAAACCCATAGACTGTCCAACACCAAGAGTGACCCCCAATGTAAATATGAACTTTGGGTGATAATGAGGTGGCAATGTAGGCTCATGGATTATGATGCATGAACCACTCTGGTGCAGGGTGTTGATAGCAGGGAGGCTGTGGGAGTCGGGAAGGGGATATATGGGAAATCTCTGTTTTTCTGCTCATTTTGCTGTGAACCTAAACCTGTCTGAAAAGCAGATGTCTATTTTGTAAAAAATGCCAGTCACGTTGAGCACACAAAAATTGCCCAACAGCGCCTCCTAGCACCCAGAAGCTACATTTTCGCCCACAAACTCAAAACTTACTGAGAGCAAGCCTTAGAGGTTCCCTTAAGGATCTGCAAGCAAGAGACTAAGAGAAGTTTCACTTTTCAGGGTGGCACTTACCGATAACTTGTGTTGGGAGTAAGCAGGAAGGAGAGGGGAGGGAAGGCAGGCTGGCTGAGGCTAGCATTTACCAAGCCCTGCCCTGGAGCTTCAGCCAGGGATGCAGGGTCTGTGCAGACTGGCTCCTGGTTGAACTGAGCATCTCTGGGTTGTATCTAAGAAATTGGCGGCATTTGTTCATCTGTTGTCTCCAGCGGCTGAGTCACAGCGGTCCCGGGCTCAGCTAGCCACACAGCAGCTCTTCTGCCCATATCTTAGCTGCAGGCAGCCACGGTGAGCATGTGCCCTGCCCAGGACCAGTTCTGCAGAGAGCAGGCAGGTCGGTAGACACCAGAGGAAGACGCTCAGAGAGCGGGTCACTCTGGGCCTGTGACTGTCAAATAGAAATAGCCATGCCCCGGCCACTGGGCAACAACTTTACCAGCCTCCTGGGTGATTTATGCTTCACGAGGTGACACAGAACCAGGCAGCCTCTGGAAAACCACTTGGAGAGAGAGCTCTGTCGGCAGGATTTCTCATTTTCTCTTCACTTTTCCATTTTTGTGAAATACTTCCCCCCTGGGGCCAAGGGAAGGGGAAAAGCTTTCTATGTTATATTAGTGGCCATGTGGAAAAGACATATTTCCCACGACACTGGGTTCGGAACGAAGACGTACATTTGTAAAGCATATGTGAAAAGCGTCACGCATGAAGGGCAAGAGATATTTGCTGTCGCAGCTCAGGCTAACTATGAAATATCATAGGACAGGGAGAAGAAGTTTAAGACTGAGAATCCACAGGGGAGGATGTGACCTGCTGGTCTCGGGCACTTCCCCAGAGCAAGGCAGCAGCGTTGTGAAGGGAGGCGAAGGGAGGCGGTGCCGTTGGAACAGATACTCCTGCTTGCTGGCACCTGCGCAAAGACTACCTGGAAGGCTACACACGACTTTGGTGTAGTGCTCACCTCTTGGCAAGGGTTGGAGAGACATTGCACCCTACTTCATTTGATCTTTTCAAAAAGTGTGATTGGTGTGATTATAGTGAGTTTTCAAAGCATCACATAAAAACAAAACAAACAAGCAAGCAATGCCTTTTACTCTCTGAACCTGCATCTTAGGACAGAATAAGCACATTTGGAGAAATACTATATATTTTTTAAAGATTTATTTATGCATACAAGAGCTGGGGTGTAGGCCAGACGTGCGGGGACAGTGAAAGGATTCACCAGAGACAGTGGGGAGCAGAACAGGCAGAGTGACTGAGATACACTGCTGAAGGGAGCAGTAGACGAGACAGGCGAGGTCTGCTGCGCTATGTGGGTCAGCTCCTTGGCCAGGTATCAAACTCATGTTGCAATGGCTGGTGATAGCTTGAGAGCGCTGTGTCTTTAACCCCTGCGCCACCAGGGAGGCCCAGAAATACTACTTAACTGGGAAAAAAAATCTCAAAAATGAAACTGTCTCGCTCCAGCCATTCCTTTTTCTGTACCAAAGATTAGCCGCCAGCCTCTCTGCCATTCCTTGTGCTTGCTCCCATGTTATCAATCCCCTCACCACAGAAACCTCCTCAGGCCGTCCCCCTGTTCTGCATGCTAAAAAGCTGGGGAGTATTGTGGTTCTTTTGAATATGGCAGTTATGAGGTGCTGGGCCAGAACCCAGCCTCCTTCTTTATCACTAAATCTGGAAGTGGAGACCCCATAGGTGAGTTGCAAGCTTATAAAGTCTTCCCCACCCTTGAAATATACTATCCAGCTGGGAAAAACCAATTCAATTGTCTCTCAATATCTAATTGCTCCTTCTTTTGTAATAACAGAGCTCTTGGTTTGTTGCTGAGCATACAGCCTCCCAGCCTCCCTTACAGCTAGGTCTAGCCACCTGCTAAGGTCAGACCAGGGGCATGTGAGCAGAGGGATGTGGGCAATTCCCAGGTCATGGCTTTTAAGGGAGAGGGTGTGTCCCATGCCTTTAGCTCTGCTCTGCTCCCACCAGTTGCAATACAGATGTGGTGGAGCTCCAGGAGAAGCCGTTGTCCATCGGACTCCCTATGGACAAGGGCTCCAGGGGACAGTGACAAGTGGGAAGGAGCTAGGTAGGCTGCTGACACAGTGGAGCCAGCGTTATGACTCCTACTGCTTACATGTGGCCTTTTAGTTAAGAGAGAAATATACTGTCTCTTGTTTAAATCTGTGCTTTAGAACTTTCACACTAGCCCAAACCCCCACTATAATGGAGAGAAGCCTTCTTTCTCAGATGGTCCCCATATCCTGTGACAGTGGTTACATGTTCTTTATGAAGGGTGATGTCTGCACACTAAGAGATGTACATAGAGGGGGTGGTCCAGGAGCTCCAAAGTCTAGGATCCTACAACCAAAGCCACTGCTCCCCGGCAGTGCCCTTAGTCTCATTTCTTTGTCACAGTCGGAAATACAAGTCATGTGGGATCCGTGATTCATTCCAAAGTAAAGTTTCTGTCTCACACTGATTTTGAAATTCCAATTTGTATTAAACTGGTAAAGGAGAATTAAAAGCAGACAATTTAATTTTGCAAAACAAATCCACAGAAATTGCCGGAGGGCCTTTCCTTTGTTTTGGCAAAATCAAGCCAGATTGAATTACCCACAGTGACGGCCACTTCCTGAGGTAGCACTGGAAGCTGACGAACTCAGAGCTGGGCAGGGTGCCTCTCCTTGGCACAGGAAGTCCTGTGATTTAGCTTTATTCTCAGGAAACAGGTCTTCCTCCAGCTCACGAGGACTAGTCCAGACACAGGAGGTAGAATAGTTCACCTCCTTGAGATGCTAAAGCTACTGGAGTGAGTGGACCCTCTTTGTGGGAAGCACAGACCCCTCAAGCTTTTATTTACTTCTAATCTCCCATGGTTTTCCTTGTGGGTATTATCCAAGAGTTCAAAGATCAACCTCCTAGAAATTCTTTGAATCCATGGGTTTTGTGCCTCTGCTACATTGGGGGACTTGGAAAGTTGCTTATGGGTTCTGAGCCCGGGACTCAAGTCCCCGAAAAATGTGCTCAGTGGTGACTGTCTGACCACAGCTGTATTTAGAGCCCCTGGTGGAAAAACATGCCAATAACACAACCCCTTGCTCTTAAAATCTGTGACTTCAGGTACACAGGGAAAGTGCAGTGAGCTGTCCAGACCTGGCTCATAGGCAGGAAGTGGCAAGATGGGACTCTTGGCAAGTGACCACTGGCCTGGGGGATTTGTCCATCCTCTCACAAATAAACTGCTGAGAATTATATTGTTGTAGAACAATCCACGTGACTGAGACTATGGCATTACTTTGAATGAAGAATATTTCTGTTAAACAATATAGTGACAGGAACATAAAATTAAGGAAACTTATAAGGTGACTTGCAAGGCTTTTGTTCTGTATTCTAACCAAAAGATGTCCAGCATTTTATTCAACCAAAGAATGTAAAATATGGTAAGTTATGATCATCAATCATATTCTTATCTTAATACTAAGCTGTTTGTAGGCAAACTGAGTATCCACATGACATTGGACCCCTTACCTTATGTCACCTACAAACACCAAGTGTAAATAAATTAAAGACCTAAATGTAAGACCTAAAACTATAAAAAGTTTAGGAGAAAAGCTTTATTTTGTTGGATTTGGCAATGATTCCTTGGTCATTCCCTCAAAGGCACAGGCCACCAAACTAAAAATATGTACATAGGATTACATAAAAATTAAAAATTTCTGAGCCTCAAGGACAAAATCAAGAGAGCAAGGAGGCAACCTACAGAATGGGAAAGTTATTTGTAAGTCTTATACCTGGTAAATATGTAAAATGGTCTATTTTATGTAAAAACTACAAACTAACCCATAATATCCTGATGAAAAACAGGCAAAAGGCTGATGTAGACATTTCTCTAATGAAGAAACACACAAGACCAGCCAGTACATGACAAGATGTTCATCGTCAGTAATCATTAGGAAAATGCAAATCAAAACCTCAGTGAGATATTCCCTCACACCCACTAGGATGACGTCTATTAGAAAAGAAACAGAAAATGACAAATGTTTGTAAGGACATGGAAAAAACTAGAATTGTGCTGGTGTGAATGTGAAATGGTGCAGCCACAGTGTGGCGGTTTCTCAAAAGCTTAAACAGAATTACTACATGATCCAGCAACTCTGCTTCCAAGCATATATGCAAAAGAATTGAGAGCCAGGAATCAAATAGCTATTTCCTATAACCAGAGCAGCTTTATTCACAGCAAGCAAAAGCAGTTTTATTCACAACAGCCATATGTCCACTGATGGATGAATGCATAAGAAAATGTGGTCTTTACATGCACTACATGCATTATTAGACCATGTAGTCAGCATACCACTAGACTCAGTATTATTCAGTCTAAAAAAAAAGAAATTCTGACACATGCTACAACATGGATGGGCCTGAAAAGATTATGCTAAATGAAGTAAGCGAATCATAAAGGATGGGTGGTATATGATTCCACTTAAACGTGCACCTAGAATCATCCAACTCATAGAAACAGAGTACAATGGGGGTTGCTAGGGGCTGGGGGGCTAGGGAATGGGAGTTGTTCATGGGTATAGAGTTTCAGTTTTGCAAGATGAAAAGTTTTTGGAGGTTGGCTGCACATTAACAGGAATGTACTTAACACTACAGACCTATACACTTAAAATAACTAAAAGGGCAAATTTCCTGTAATGTACATTTACCACTGTTTTTAGCAAAGATAACTATTTGCAGAGGGGCCATTGTTTGTTGTCCCTCCGCCTGCTATCAGATCTGTATGGGGGACTTGTAGGCACCGGACCCACCTAAATTCCCACACAGAGGGCTTTTTATGGTATGTTAAAAATCTGCCTTTGAAGACACGCTAATTTCAGAATACCCTTTATTCCTAAACTTTAGTTAAAAGTATTTATGCTAGGCTTTTACCTCACTTAATTAAAAACAAAAAGCCCATGTTTGAAGTGTGCTGGGCTGTGTTTGAGGCCATCTTTCCTGGCAGCTGCATCCTTCAAATAAGACCAAGCTGTGCTGCTTCAACATGAGTTCTTGACTGAAAAACAAAGAAGTGCCTGGCAAATACTTTTGACCAAGAGAAAACTGACCCTCCTCAAAATGTTAAATGATGACATTGGCTATAGGACAAAGGAAGCTGGTAGTCATGATTATCCCCATTCTACAGATGAGAACACTGAGTCTCAGAGAGGAAAAGCGACTTGCCACCAAATATGTCCCTGGCGGAGCCCAAGCTGGGATCCCCTGAGAACTGCCTCCCTGCCCTCTGGCCCTCTATTTTTCTGGCTACTGCAGATGAAAGTGAGGGACAACATGCAGGCCAGAACACAGGACACCTCTCCTTCCCCAAGCCCCTGCTCCTCAGGCAGCTGAGGGATGGCCCTTTAGCTCAGTGGATAAAAAAGATCGAAATCATGAGCTAATGACTGCACTTAGGGGCAATGACTGTGTGGACTGATTGGCCCACCCCAGGGGAATAACCAAGAAGGCCTATGGAATTCCCAGGCACCCTATCTCCAGGCAATGGTTAGGGCTCAGGATATGATGTGATTTAGCAGTAAGTGAAACTGACATTTATTAAGAATTCAGAACAATAATGAAATCGGGCTTAGCAGTGAACCCCGGAATAGGGAGTGAGTCTGGACTATGGTGGTGGCAGCTCCTGCGAAGTTCTCTTCTCCCCATCTCTGGATCTTTGGCAGGTGGGGGCCACCCAGATCACGTTTTCTAGCCCCCGCCACTCCCATTCCCACTCCCTTTGTTAGGAGGTATTCTGGAAGGGAGCACAGCAGGACTTAAAATAAGGGCCAGGACTCACCTGGAGACTAGAGAGCAAGTCAAACCTGAGAGATCACAGAGCCCAACCCAGTCATCAGAGGAAGGTGGGGACCTGAGCCCAGGTGGCGGAGGGGCTTGGACTTAGGGGCTTGCCCCTTGGGGGACACAGGGCACAGGATTGAAGGGCAACTCACGTCAGACCTGAGCTTGAGATACAGCTCTGCAACATTCTGTGGGAGATCCTTAATTGTGCCTCTGTTTTCTCATTTGTGAAATAGGATTAGTTATCTCATTCCAAGTTGTCTTGAGGATTGAAAAGACAATTCATTGAAGGACTTGCTGTAGGACACGGCCTAGTGTAAGGAGCCACTAAATTCTCACTTACTGTTTTCAAATTCAAATGTGTCATCTCTATGGCTGTATTTTTTATCAGACAGGGGCAGTGAACAAAGTGAAGCAGAACCATTTCCAGAAGTTGGGGGCTCTGACTCTACCACCTCCCCCCACCAGGCACCCTCCCACATACCGTCATTCACCTAGCCAACTCCTAGGCGTCCTGCAGGAGTCTGAACAAGTGCCCCTTCTCCAGGAGGACATGCCTGGGGCTCCCCATCCCCAGCGGGGTTAGGTGCCTTCTTGAGGTTCACAGTTCTCCATGCCCCCATACGCGTTACAGCTACCCTTCCTGTTACTTGAGAGTTCAGTGTTGGCAGGGAACATGCATCCTGATGCCCGCAGAATCACTCGTGTTTGGAGCCCTGACAGTGCACCAGCCCCTGGCTGGCTACGCCCTCGGTATGCGCATGCTCACTTGCTGTCCTCCCTGGAGGGGATCCTTTTTCTCTGTTCTCAGGGGCAAACCTGGCGTTTCATTCTCACTCTGCTGTGCATGGAGTCTGAGTGCTTGAGCAGGTGACTTACCCTTTCTGAGCCTGTATGCCCCAGAACCGGTGCTTTGCCCGGTCCTTAGTCCCACACGCTGGCCTCCTGCTTCACCTCCGCGCTCCGCTCCGCCATCCCGAGAATCTTCTGTGGATTCGCTGCGGGCCGTATGGGACATTTTGAGTCAGGATAGCAAGGACTCTCCCCCTCCCACCCCTATCACTTGGCCTCCTTTGTGCTCCCTTCCTTAGGGGGTCCCATGGATATCCCCCCGCCCCCCAAGTTTTCACCCTCTCCCCTTCCACCTTGAAGAGCAGGTCGCTGGGTTTAGGAATGCTGCCACCTGGTGGCCACCGGCTGTCAGGATGCGGGAGCGGGCAGGCCCACTGGTTTGGAGGGCTGGAGCCAGGCCCCTCTGCTGACTGCGTGCTCCCCAAAACACGTTCGGAGAAAGGGGGATAGTTGGATTCCAAAGGGGCCTGAAACTTTAAAGTTAGGCCCAAGGTTCCCACAAGGTGGGTTCAGATGCCTGGCTCTGTCATCGGATGTGTGACCTTGGACAAGTGGACCGACCACTCTTTGCTCAGCTTCTTCATCTATAAAATGGGCCACGGTCTCTCCTGTGTCAGGGCCAGATGCCCCAGAAATAACCGGGAGGGTCTTCTGAGAGCACCCCTTTTCTTCATATCGTTTAAAATGGAATTTCTATCAAAGTCAAACAAATTATATACTCAACTCCCAAATTATGTTTGTTTGAAGCACTGCCCGGACGCTTCTGAGACCTGGGGGTCTGCACAGGCAGTGTCAGCCTGCTCTGCCGGGACTCCCCACGGGCATCTTTCCTCCGTCCTGTCCCCCAGCACATCTCATTCACTGCTTCCGGGGTGCCGGCCACCTTGTACGTGTCTCCCTTAACCCTCATACAACAAATCATCTTCATTTTACAGAGCAGAAATCAGGTTCAGAAAGGCTAAAAAATATTGCTTGAGGTCACACAGTTTTTTCAAGAAGGAGCCAAGTCTCAGATTCCAGTATTGTTGATGCCAGTCCTTGTCTGCCCACCTTTGTAAAAAGTCCCAGAAGCTGTTGTTCTGGCCCTGAGCTCTCCAAGGAACACACGATAGGATATTTGCTTCCTGGTGTGTGCTCCCAGGGGCCCAACACCTAACCTAGGGGGAGCTGCAGAGAAAAACCAGCACCTCTGCTCCCACCCTTGCACCCCCTAGGCTCGGGTGCCCTCATGAGGTTTACTTGCAGTGTTTCCTTCTGGCCATCGGAAGTTCCAGCCTGGCAGGGCTTCTTCTTGCCACAAGGATTTCCTGGCTGTTTCACTTCTCCTTCTTGCTGAGAACTGCTCTGACCCGAGACACTGAGGAACTAGGGGCCTTGAATGCAGTTCCTCTACCTACCGCTCACCCATGCCAGGGCTGGGAGCATGGGCATACCCTTCCCTCATTGGGGCGTGGGTGCAGGGGATGGGGTGTCCCATCCCCAAGGGAGGATCCAGAAAGAGGCTAAGACAGGCTGGAGGCTGTACATCTAGGGGGAGGAAAGTGCCTGCTGGCTTCTGCCTCCTGCCCACTGCCCCACGGCTGCCCTGAGTGTCACTGAGGCTGAAGGGTCAGGGTATGTGGGGAACCCTGAGGAGGAGGCCCCTCCATGGCTAGGCAGTCTGGGTGAAGGAGCCCAATGGGCAGAGGAAAGGTTCTGGAACATGGCCAGTACCTTCTACACTGCAGGCTCTGCCCCTTGTGTGCAGGCCTTGAAGCACTTCAGAGTGGCCATTTGGACTGCGGGTTATCCACCCGTCCACTACGGGTGCATCTTTTGCACTGAGAGGGTCTGGGCTGGCAAGAGTCCTAGGACATTCTAGTCTAATTAGACAAACAACTTCTCTCCCTGTCAAGCCACTCAGCATGAATGCTGAAATGCTGAAATGCTGCCACCAGGATCACCACTCAAGGTACTCGCTGCCTTCCCTAGGTTTCTTGGGGAGGTCCAGCTCATCCCCGACACTGTCAGGAGAGGGGTTTCTCAGGAACCTGAGCTTTGTTCCCCTTCCCCAATATCAGGGGGAGCCAGGATGCAGGGGGTGGGGGAGAATACAGAACAGGCATTTAGATATTGCAAAGACCAACCCGGAAGACTTCCCTGGCATTCAGCCCTCTGTCAGAGGTTCCAGTGCTCTGGGGATCAGCCCTGATCCCCACCACTCCCCCCACCCCACCTCGCAGCCACCTCTCTAGCTGTCTCGATGAACCAGAAGCCACCCTGTCTGCAGACCCACTGGGTTAGCTCCATAGCACAGCCCAGAGGGCACTTGAGGCCCAGCTATGGAAGCTCCCTGGACCGTGGGTGTGCACTGGCCTGGGGGGCCTGGGGCTTGCAGACTGCCACTGCATATTTTCTGTGACCCCTCAGTCACTTCTCTGAGCTTCCAGATCAGAGATTTGAGCATCTGGCCATGATGCTCCCAGTGAGGGCAGAGAAGGCCCAGGAGAGCAGTGGGGAGTATAGTAACATATTTTTACTGCGTGATCCAGCAAGCACAGTCCTTTGGTATTCATCCAAACGAGTTCAATATTTATGTCCCCTCAAAAAAATGCACAAAGAAGTTTATAGTATCCTCATTTATATATGCCAAAATCTGGAAGCTACTATAATATCCTTCAGTAGGTGAGTGGATAAACTGTGATCTTTCCAGAAAATGGAATATTATTCAGCATTAAACAGTTATGGAGTCATGAAAAAACATGGTTGGGCCTCAAAATGCTTATTACTCAATGAGAGAAGCCCATCTGAAGAGACTATGACATCCTGGAGAAAGGCAAAACTATGGTGACTGTAGAAAGATCATCAGTTGTCAGGGGTTGAGGGAGGGAGAGATGAATAATAGGTGAAGAACAGAGGATTTTCAAGGTGGTGAAACTATTCTGTATAATTTTTATAGAGTAAAATGTATGACTCGTAAGTGTACGATACACTTGTATGTGCCTGTACACATTATGTCTTCACTACCTAGTTATAATTCCAGAAAATTCTTTCATGCTTCTTCCTAATTGTTGTGGTTGAATTGTTTCTCCCCAAACTTCACATGGAGGAATCCCCAGTTTCTCAGAATGTGACTTAGTTGGTGACAGAGTCTTCACAGAGGTAACCAACTTAAAACGAGGTCATGAGGATGTGTCCTAGGTCAACATCACAGGTGTCCTTGTAAACAGGAATTGTGGCAATAGCAGAGCACACGGGGAGAAGGCCATGTAAGGAGTGGGTGGAAGCAGGTGGTGCTCCTACCTGACAAGGAGTCGCGACCGAGCCTGCAAACCTCCAGCCGCCAGGGGAGAGGCACGGTTCTCTCTCACATGATCCTCAAGGAGCCAGGCCTGATGAAACAATCTTGGACTTCTGGCCTCCAGAAGGGAGACAACATGCTTCTGTTGGTGAAGCCGCCCGTTTGTGGCACCTCGCTGTGGCGTCCCTAGGGCATGAACACCAGCCAGTACCTGTTCTGTTCAGTGTTCTCAGTTCTGTTACCATAGACTCCTTTTGTCTGTTCTTGGCTTTCAGTGAGTTGACTCAGCCTGCGGCATCTGTGCGGCTGCTTTTGCTCTACATGTTTCTGAGTTCAGGTATGTGGTTCTCTGCATCATTCATTCTTTCTCCTGTTTACCTGCAGTGTTTCATCTTACACATAACAGACAATTCGTTCATCCACTTTCCTGTCTGGAGCCATTTGGGCTGTTTCTGTCTTCTGAATGAAGACCAGGCTGCTATGCACATCCTGTGCAGCCCTTCGGGGGACGTGCATGGTGAGGGGGCGTCTACTGTCTGTTTTCTCTTTTTTTTAATAGTTGGTCCTGTAGCGTTGTCATTCTCGGCAATTTTCTTTTTTAATTAATTGTGGAAACTTGTTAATGAGAGATTTTAGGGGCTCTGTATGATATTCACTTTGTCTAGCCAGGGTTTCTAGCAAGACAGTTAGAGGAGAGAGACTGAGAGCCCGGAGGCTGTGTTTCGGGCCTCCCTAGGCCTGATCTAATTAGATTCACCTTGTGTCCTAGATGGGCCCTGAAGTGTCCCTCTTCCTGCCTGTCCACAACCTCCAATTTGGTCCCCTGATACCATGAGACAACCAAAAGCTTCACTTAACTTCTCAGTCTTTGAGCTCTTGGCTTTCCTTGCCTGCTCCTCTTGTTGTGCCTGCTTGGAAACCAGCAATTGTCTCAAAGATGGGGCAGAATGAGAAGCTCACTTCTCACTTCTCACTTGCTCTACATCCCTCAGCCTGGAAGTGGGGCAGAGGCCACCCCAGACGGGCATCGTGCAACCCCTTCAGTCACCAGCTCACGGAGATTTGGGATTGGAGTAGAATCTGGAAAAACCAAATCCAGAAAGTAGGCCAATGTTCTTGTTCCAGAGCACCCCAGACCTTTGGAGATACCTCGACCAGACCAAGATAGGGGCCAAGGTGCCAATAGTTACCAGAGGCTTCCTCCGCCATTACCCCTGCCGCTCTCAGCGGAGCCCCCGCCATTTGCAGCCTCTCCATGGTTCCTTTTTCCGTGGCGCTTGTCCTCTCAAGTCTTGAGCTCTACTTTGTGTCTCCTCTGTTACTCTTGAGCCACTTTCTGCTCAGTCTCTAAGCCTGTGGTGCTTTTGAGAGGGCAAATGTCTTGCTAGGGAGAAGGGTAGCAGGTTAGGCTTAAAGTGATGGGTTTTCCTTCTCACTGTGATCTTGGCCCTTGAAGTCTTGGCTGTCTTGTTGTTCCAAGGAAGTTTTTTAAACCCTACTTTTATAGTTGTTCTTGATGGGAAGTTTAGACTGTTTTAACCTGTTCCACAGCTGGAGCTGAAATCTCACCATGAATTATTTATGTTGGCTGCCATTTGTTGCATCTGCTCCGTGTGCAAGGCACTGTACCTCAACTCATAATTTTTTAAAAAGATTTATTTATTTATGCATAAAAGAGCTGGGGTGTAGGCCAGAAGTGCGGGGGGTGAGAGGATTCACCAGAGACAGAGTAGGGAGCAAAACAGGCGGATTGACTGAAATACACTGCTGAGGGGAGCAGCAGGCGAGACAGGAGAGGTCTGCTGCGTCACGTGGGCTATCTTCCTGGCCAGGGATTGAACTCATGTTGCAGTGACTGCTGATAGCTTCATAGTGCTGAGACTTAAACCCCTTGTGCCACCAGGGAGGCCCCTCTTTCATGATTTTTTTTTTTAAACGAATCTTCACAACAGTTTTTTGAGGTAGATGCTATTACTATTTCTATTTTACAAGTGGAGAACCTAATGGTCAGGAAGATAAGGAGATTTTCCCAGGACTGAGAAATCATTAAAAGGAAAGATATAGAATTAGAATTCAAATACAACTGGCATCAAAGCCAACCTTAGCTGCTAGGCAACTAGCTTCTCTGATCCAGCCTTGAGGTAAAGAGTTGACTCTAAGAACTTTGTTTTCCAAGAAGGCCTCCTAGATTTCCCCCAGAGCCTTTCCCACTTCTGCCCTTCTGTTGCAACCACTGTATGTGCCCAAGTCTCCTTGGGTTCCCAATGGGAGTGCTAACGTTCTGTGTGTGCCTCCCACACATACCTGGCACAGTTCTGTGCGTGTCGGAGTTCAGAGAGACAGTGGACATGATGGAATGCAGGGAGGTGGCCTGTTGTTCATGCAGATGCGGTTTTCTTCCAGGGGCAGAAACTTCTCAGGCGAGCTGGTTTCCTGGGGGAGTTCCAGAGGTGGTGTCACCCGCTAGGGTGACCATTTTCAGAGTTCTGTTTTTCTTCCTTAGTTACCAAGTCACCAGCCAGAGTTCAAATGCTCAGAGCAGAGGAATCAAGTAGGGGTCATGAACATAGCCGTGGGGTACATCCCAATGGGTGTGGCCTGCTGAGGCCTCTGGGTCACCCATGAGAAGTAAGCAGCGGCACAGGGCCATGAGGCAGAGTAGGAAGGCACCCATGGGCTTGACAGGACTGGCCAGCCTGCCCCACTCACCCCTCTGCCCTCCAGAAGTCCCCACCACAGCCAGAGTTTCATGGGAGACAAAGGATTATGCCTTGTCCAGTTACTGCCCTCTTAAGCCTCAGTTTCCTCTGTAGAAGATAAACACATATCTGTAATCAGGCTGGCAGGTTGGTGGGGACAATGAAGGCAATATGGACACACTGGTGAAAGATGAAGAGCTGTGCCATGGGAAGGCTTGGTACCGCTGTGGCATCGGGTCACTTCCAGAACAGACAGAGCCCACAGTGCCAGGCAAGCATCCATCTTGGTCTCTTCCAGGCAGAAGAGCCTGGAATGGTCTTCTCAAAGTGCAGCCGAGCCCGGAGGGATGGCCACAGGAAGCAGCCTCCTTCTCATCCTGCAGGAGAGGCCGCCCTCCGTCAGGGGCCTGTTTGCTCTTCCTCTGAGGCCTCACCCAGGGCAGGAGAGACAAACAGAGATGAGATCCTGGAGGGAATGTTCCTGTCAGGGGCCTCCTGAGAGGACTCCCAGTCAGGGTTTCTCAACCTCTCACTGGGTGTGGTTGTACTTCCTCAATGGGAAATGACACTTCCATTTTCTTTCCTAAAGGGAAAAGGGAAGAAAGAAAACCGATGCATGTCCTGACACATCACATCCTGGAACCTCAGGCGTAATTGTGCCCTGACTCTCCCAAGCCCCGGGGCAAGCCCAGCCCAGACCTGCGCCCTCCAGGGAGCTCACAGCCACAGCAGCAGCGCCCCGACAGTAAGGTAGGTGCAGGGAGCAGCCGGGGATCGGCAGCGCTCAGTTGGCTGCTTGCCTGGTGTGTGCAGAGGGTCTTCCCTGTGGCCTCCGGGAGGCTGCGTTGGCAGCGCTAGGTTTCTGCTTCCCCAGAACTGGGGTCATGAAGACACAAGAACCTCTTCAGAGACTCTGCTCTGTTGGGACTTCTGGAGTGCTCAGTGGAGCAGATAGTTAGGTCACAGGATCAATGGGGAACCCTTGTTTCTGAGGGGTTCTCTTAGGGACCCTGGGTCACAGTCCTGGTTTCTAGGCGTGAACTCTGAGTTTCTGTCCTGGGATGAGGACAACTCCACAGTCCTGGGCTTGGCTGATATCACATATTTCAGAAAGAGGCTTCCTGCAGGACAGGGGGACAGGGGGAGGAGGCAGAGGGATGGATGGAAATTCTGTGTTATGGAACAGGGGGTGTCTTGAGGGATCTTCCTCTCGCTATCAATCTGGAAGTTCCTCCACTAGCCTGTTTCATCTAAAAAGGCAGGAGGGTCCATGGCTCAGAGGGACACTAGACCTGTACCACCTGAGACAGGTCCTCTGGTCCTCTGTCCCACAGCCTTTAAGGACCAGACTCCCACTTGGGGTCTATCTGGACATGATGGCATGTGATTTTCATGTGTGTGAGCCTCTTCTCATTTGGCCCTTTGGCAAGTGCGCCCACAGACACTTGCTATGGCCTGGCCGTGGGCACGGGCAGTGGGAGAAGGGACAGCCTGGCAGCTCAGGCCACACCATGCCCTCAGAAGGCCTCAGGGGAGATAGAAAGAGAAGACCCTTAGAACTCTGAAGTGTAATGTGATAATGGGCTGAATGGGGGTGGACTAAGAACCCCAGGGTATCTCCCTCCTGTGGGGAGTAGGAGAACAGAGAGAGGAAAAGAACTTCATAGAGAGGCCTTGAACCAGGCCTTTGAAGAAGAGTAGTATGTGGACACAGTTAGGGGTGAGAAAAGTGGGTAAGCAAAAGCCTGGTGCTAGGAAAATGTGCCATTAGTCGTTCAAGTCCATGGAAGGTGGATTTCTACGGAAGATGGTGGCAGGTCCTGGAGCGCATGTTGTTGGTGGACGTGGCAGAGTTTATATTCTCAAATCCCTGCTGCGAGAAAGCTGAGCATCGTGAGTAGCCATCCTGCATGTGCCAAGGAGTGTTTAAAGGACAAGACACCGGAAATGGAGTCCCCGACAAGGGCTTGCGTCTTACACACTGGCCGATATCACCTTGCCCTCAGGGGAGGCCCTGTGGGTTCTTGATGAAATTCAGCACTTCCCACCTTCTTGGTCAAGGTCTGTTTTCTGCCTCAGACAGTGAAGAAGGATGCTCGTGGCATTCATGCCCATAAAGCACTTGGCGCAGCGCCGGGAAGCACTAGGACGATGCTGTTTTTATTCCTAGTACTTCAGGAGCCTTTCTCATCTCCCAGGAGCAGGCTGGGCTCCCCTCTTCTGTGTTCCTCTGATGCTCAAAGCAGCAATCTCCTCTACCAGTTGGGTGCTGGGAGAGCGAGGGCTCTTCTAGCTTAGCCCCAGTGCCTGGCTAAGGGGAGAGCTCTGTACGGGTTTGTGTGGGACTGTTGGATACGAGGCAGGTATGTCCTGTCTGTCTGCCCCCCCACTTTCCACGATGCAGGACTAGATGATCCCCAAGTGACAATAGGCCGCCCAAACCCTATCCTGCAGGCTGGTATGCCTTATACCATGTGTAGACAAAGCAGACATCCATGAGGGCAAAGAAAAGTGAAATTCAGAGAGAGAAGGTGTGTGGCATGTGCCACTCACAGTGTGACAGAGACGAAGCTGAGGCTAGAGCAGGGGGACCTGACCTTGCGTCCACCTCCAGCTGTGGCTCCTTCCTGGCTGGGCAGGACGGCTTCATGACACTCAGGGCCGGGCCACTTGGCTGGAGGCGGCCCAGGGGCCTTCGGGTGGGCACTCCCGCGTGGGCTCGGAGTCAGAGGCGCTGGGCGCTAACCGAGCCTCTGTGTCCGTGTTCCAGGCATCCCAGGCTCCCATCCATGGAGCGGCCTGTCACGGTCCTGCAGGTGAGCCTGTACCACCCCACCCAGGACCCCGGGGCCTTCGCCAAGATCCCATCTCAACTGCAGCACGATGCCAGCCCCCTGCTGGTAGGGCGTGGCCCGGACGCCCACATCCAGCTGCAGGTTCCCCGCCTCTCGCGACGACACCTGTCCCTGGAGCCCTACCGAGAGCAGGGCAGCGCCCTGCTGGCCTTCTGCATCAAGGCCCTGAGCCGCAAGGGCTGCGTGTGGGTCAACGGGCTGACTCTGAGGTTCCTGGAGCAAGTGCCCCTCAGCATCATCAACAGGGTCGCCTTCTCCGGCATCCAGATGGTGGTCCACATAGAGAGCGGCCCCTCTCTGGAGGCCTTTGTCTGCTGCTTCCATCTCAGCGCTTCACCCCTGATTTACAGGCCCCAGGCTGAGGAGACTGACGAATGGGAAAGCAGCCCTAGGGAGCAGCCTCCCTGGGGCGCGGGGCAGCAGGTGGCTGGACGCCTGGGGTTTCTCCAGGACCCTCCCCAGCCAAACCCTGGAGGAGGAACAGAAATATAGCTCCAGAGGGAGTCCCCAGGCAGTAGGCTGTACTAGCCCCCCACCCCCCCAGCCTGCCTGCAGAGAGCAAGCTTTTGCTGAACCAGGACTTGAAATATCCAAGTTACATCATGCGAGGTTGACGAGCGAGGACTGCCTGGAGAACAATGAACTGATTTTGCAAACACGAACAGCCTGGGGTGGGGGGAGCCAGCCTCAGTTGCAGCTATGGTGGTAAGGGGAACTTCATATACTTTTAGAGGCCCTGAGGGGTTCTGAGAGTCTTTCTCAGCATTTCCCCACCTTGGCCCCCTCTTGTCTGACTAGGAGTTTCTTTATGTTGCTAATTTTGTATGCTGCTTAAGAGCTAGAGTTTGAGGTTGCCCCAGGAATGCCGGGACACATGTAACAATTACGTTTGTGGTAGCTCAGGGTTACCTTGGGCTTTCAAATACCCACAGGCACACCAGGCTTAGGGAAGCCTGTGTTTAATAAACTGAAAGTATTTTATTAAGCTGGCATACCCAATAGGCATTCCCTGCTCCCCAGATGGCTGCATGCAGACCCCATAGTCAAGCAGAGGTGGGGGCGGGAAATACAGTAGAGATGTAAGAGGAAATTGGAAAGGTGGGGCCTCACCTTGCTGGGGGGGACACAGGCAGAGCTCAGGGGTTTCTGGGGATGGAGGATGGACCTGACTGGAAGTTCGTCATCACCTCCACCGTCTTCCTCGTGCTCCTCCACTTTCCGTCTCTGGGATCAAAGCCTCGACTGGCCAGAGGACACTGTCTTTGGGAAAGTCTTTCCAGGCCATGCGCTCTTTCACGATTACGTGTCTGAGAAGGTGGCGTGGTGGGGAGGATGCGTTAAGATTCAGCTCAGCAGTTATTTCACCCAGATGGACTGTACACCAAAGGGAGATTGTCGTTCCAAAAAGGGATTAATAGGAGCCAGGGCTGGGCAAATTGTCTCAATGAAGGGGGTGGGCAGCAGGTAGCAGGGCATAAGCAGTCACTTTCCATGTCTTCCTGGTGGAATGTGGATTAGAAGATGCTCACGTGCATAGCGAAGGGAGGGAACTACAATTCCAATGGTCACCCTCACCTGAGACCCCACTCCAAGGCGTGCCCAGGCCTGAGGCCATGGTGCTTCCCACTGGCTGGCTCACACCCCAACATCTGTAACCACTTCCAACAAGGCTTTCAACACTGACCACTTCCTACCCAAGAAGAAAGCCCCTCCAGCACCCAGGGCAGACTGTGAGGAGGTTGCCGCACGGCCGGGCCCGGAGCATCTTCGCTTGGGGAGAACAGCAACAGCAGGACCCAGGCCTGCCCTAGCTATGGAAGCTTCTCTTCCAACAGGAAACAAGCCACAGGGCATGTCGGGGAGGGACCTGTCAGTGCTGGGAAAGGCACCTTGGGGCCCCCAAAGCAGTCCTTTGCTTATTAATTTGACTAACTTCCCCCGAGCACTGTCTTGCACCAGATGCTGCGTAAAGCTCCAGGAACCAGCAGTGAATAAAACGGGCAGTCTCTGTCCTGAGGGAGCTTATATCTGACTCGGGAAAGACACAAGTCAGAAGCTGATGACTTAATTGTTTGACAGACATGGTGAGGGGTTCCATGGCCACTGTGTTGCTCTTGCTTCTATTTGGGAGTGACACTAGCACCACTATTAAGTGGCCGTGTCTGATAAATGCTTGCAGTGTGCACAGGCCCTGCTGGGTGTGTGCCTTGTCCTGATGAATCTCACAACACCTGGTGGACAACGATATTACCATATTCTACAGATGAGGAAACTGAGGCTCAAAAGCCTAGGTGTCTTACCCAGTACCATACCACTGTCAGGCTGTGGGACCTTGGGCAAGTGACTTGCCTGCTTTTTTCTCCCTTTCTCCCTCTAGGAAGTAAGATAATAGTCCCTACCTGCTGGAGGTGTAGGGAAGAACTGACGTCAAGCATGCAGTGCAGCACCTGGCACACCGCAGGCGCCCAGCAAGGGTTAGCTACTAGCAAGAGGCCTGACATATGGAGCCCAATTGGTCCACTCCCAAGCACACATCTTAGAGATGAAGGCAAAGACATAAAGAGAAGGTTGGAAGTCGGATGGTCTGGGGCCCAGGGTCAAGGGCCCATTTGCACTCTGTGGCTCCCTGATGAAGAATTTGTCTTAATCATGGACCTGGGGAGCAGTCAAGAGAGGGTTTCACTGTCAGGGCTGGTGAGCAGGAGGCGTGTGTAGTCTGGTCAGAGGAAGCCTAGTCTTGGAACTGCCTTTGTATTTCAACATAGTTTCTATACACAGAACAGTCTGTCCACAGGCCAGGGTGTTCCCCAAATGATGCATTAGGGAGCGGCAGCCCACCTCCAGAACCAAGAAGCCCCCGCCTGGAGCCTGCACCGGAAAAGACTGAAGAGAGGAAGTGACAGGTCATGGCTCCCGGCTCTGAGCGAGGGGCCTCCTCCCTGCAGGGGGAAGCAGACCCATCGTTGAGGTCTGAAAGAGAGAGCCGCCTGCCTCCTCAGTGGGGGAGTCTGTGACTTGGGCCTTTAGGGGGCATGTCTGTGAGGCTATTTGGAGCCACGCTGAAAAATGGCGCCCAAGACAGGACAGGAGGCGGCAAAGAAACACCAGCTTGTTTTTTTCTGACTCTGCTGGTTCTTGAAATCTCTTCAGGAAACTTGTGGCTCGACTCATATCAACTTTCAAGACAGCAAAACTCCACCCCATCCTAGGCCCCATCTGTCCTGAGAACAAAACCATAAAAGTCATCAGACCTCTGATACCTCCCCCAGGCCACCCGTTGGAATGACAAGCGTGGGCTTCCAGGACCCCGAAGCTGAGCAGGTTGCAGGGTCCCTCCCAACAATGTCCTCCGCGCCCATCCATAAGGAGGCCCACTGGGCTGAGGGGGTACGCATTGACACACATGCACATACACACACATACGTGCACACATGCACACACGCTGTGGTGGCTCCAAACTGGGGCTCATAAGTTGAGCCGCTGCCTGATTCAGAATTCTTGCCCTACCACTTACTAGTTCTGTGATCCTGGACAAGGGACAGATTGTCCCTGTGCCCCAATTTCTTTTATAGAAAATGGGAACTAGCATGGCACTGTGAAAGTAGGAGGAGAGTCTGCACTGGGAGCTTGCAGGGCAGTTCCTGGCACACAGTAAGTGCTCAAAAGAGTTAGCTTGCATGATGCAATTCAGTGCAGTGAGTGGAATGCACAGGGCACATGGGCCCACCTTGCACACGCACACACGCACACACACATCAGCTACAAAGAGCTGCGTCAGTTACATTTAGAGGTACCCCAGAGCACTACAATTCTCCAAGAGGTTGTCTGGAAATTTAGAAATCATCCCCTGCGCCCTTTAAGGCATTTTAACCCTCACATTCCTTTGTTTTTCAAGAATGGGAATCTTGGGCGTCCCTGTTGGCACCCAGCCGGGGAGAATCCCACATAGCGTGGCAGACCTCTCCTGCCTCGCCCGCTGCTCCCCTCAGCAGTGTATTTCTGATCTGCCTGTTCTGCTCCCCTCTCTGTCTCTGGTGAACCCTCTCGCCGCCCCACGCCTCTGGCCTGTACCCCAGCTTGTATGTATAAATAAATAAATCTTTAAAAAAAAAAAAAAAAGAATGGGAATCTTCCCAACCTGTCTGTAAGTAAAACACCATATCCCTCGAGCCCTGTGTTGAGAAAAACTCCAGGATGCCCCATAAACAGCCGAGGCGCAGGACTGAGACACACGTTATGGGGACATGTTGGTGGATGCATCAGAAGGCCAGTCCTGGCGTCCACCTCCAGTAAGGGCAGCCGTGGATGAGCTCGGGCAGGCCCCAGAGGGCTGCCACACGCTGCCGCCTGCAGTGGTGGGGGGAGAAGCAGTAGGCCTGCTGGGGCAAAGATGCCGAAAAGTCACGGGCAGAGGGAGGGAGAGGAGGTCTCTCTCATCTGGTCTCGGCCTCAATGGGGCCAGCCCAGACCCTCTGGCTGGGCGGAGCAGGCTTGGTGCTGCTGCTTAGTTCTTAGGCCTCTGCCGTCCAAACTCAAGCAGAACTCTGAGTTTTTGGAATTCTGCACAGTAACTGCTGAGGAAGGCTGACAGATCTGACAGGGCCCCAAGTTACTGTGATAGCTCCTTAGCTAGCCCTTTCTGCCCTGGAGGGCTGGGTGCCCCGGAAGATCCTGGGAGGGGCTCCAAACTGTAGCAGTCCGGATTCAAGCTGGCTGCACTGAGCCTGGGCCTGTAGCCCACCAAGGCTATATAGGTCCGGGTTTCACTGGGCCTTCCCGCAGTTCATCTAGACCTCTCCTCCAAAAGAGACACTAGGAACACCCCACTCTCACAGACCAGAACTGTCTATTACTGAGACATCTGCATTTTCAAAGGTTTCCCCGTAAGGATTGAGTTTTCATGAAGAAAGAGTGGCATTCCAGGTTTCACAGAAGGCCAATAAAGGAAACATTTCCCCTTCCCCCTTGAGTAGATGTGTGAAGCTAGACATGGTTCGGGGGCTGGCTCCCGGCCTCCAGCGCTTCAGTGGAAGTGAGAACTGGTTCTTTCTACAACAGCTGACTGAGCCCAGGTAGCCTTAAGCAGAGAGATGCGCTGAAGCAAGCCAGCCACCAGCAGTGGCTCTGGGGTCCTTGCTGCCTCCCCTGGGGGTGAGCTGACTTACACTCTATCCACTGTTGTGCCCCATTCTCAGGCTCTGCTCCATGGCATCTGGAGGTGCTGACCAGGTGAGCGGGGACAGAATGAAGCCCTTAGGGTATTCAGACCCTCCAGTTCCGGTTTCTCTTGGCTTAAGTATCTCTACCTCCCATCCTGTGCTGCAGGCACTCAACCCCACACCAGACCCTCAAAGCACCACCCAGGTTTTGGGATGAGGAGTAAACAAGCCCAGTTCCTCCACCTTTAAGATCAGATGCCAAGTTAATGAATTCTATTCACATGGCAGGACTGTGATCTCTTACCTTGAATATGAACTCACAGGCGGATTAAAGTGAAATAAAACCTACCATTTGAGTTACATTCTCAGCTGATTGGAAACATGCATTACCTTCCCATGACCGGGCCGTGAGAAGGGAAGTTATTATCTTTCTTTAGAGTTTGTAAACTCTTTATGGCTGAAGCAGCTTTAATCCTGCTGGGGGAAAAAATGATCTGGGAATAAATTGTTCTCATTTACCTTTGTTTTTCAATCACACGCTCCAGTGGGAACAAAACATCCTAAGTGAGGGGATGTGGGGAGCCTAAGTAAGGGAATGTGGGGAGCCAGGTGATCCCCGACAGAAGAGTTTAATTATTTACTTCTTTAGGTACATGAGTTGAAGGGGCTTTAAAGGGCCATTTGGCATGGGGGCTTGGTCCACAAAAACATGCAACCTTGCCAGCTCTCTGAGCTGTTACTATCCTCTGCCTTTTCCTTCCAGGGAACTGCCTCCATTTCCCCATAATGCTCACTTCTTTAAGGGGCACTAGCAGCCCAGGCACCCAGCTTTAGACAATTGGGAACAACCAGGAAGGAGTCTGAGGAAAAGCACATTTGAATCAAAAGCAAATTACAGTACAGGAAGGAGGGAGAGAGCCGTGGGGTCTGGGGTTCTGGGCCAGGCTTTCTTCCCTCTGTGGTGACTTCTCCGAGCCTGTGCAACCTAACAGAGCCACATGAGCAGGGACTGAGCAAAGCCATCAGGATGTCCAGGCTCTGAGCCAAGTATCCTAATGACTCCACGGAGCCCCAGCTGAGATGTCTGTTTGGTTTCCTTTAAAGGTATGGAGGCAGGGGGGAGGGGGTGGGGAATCTTCCGAATAAAGCAGAACCAGGGGCCTTGGAGGGAGAGCACAGTGAGGACACCAGTCGTGGGGGTTCTGTAACTGCTTCTCTGAGGGATTAGATCACCATGATATCATCCTTCCATTCATCTGCTGACTGCAGAGGGTCTAAGAAAATGTGAAACTGGGGCCCCACAGTGTGGACTTCGGGGCAAGACTGGTTCTCTTTCCCACTGCCCACACCAGAAGTTGCCTTTGGGCAGCCCCTCCCTGGGCCACCAGCTGGGCTTGAGTGCAAAGACAGAGCAGGTTTCCCACTGGCTACCCAGAGTTCTGACTCTGCCCAGCACCAGGCCCATCCTGCAGCCTCCAGGACGGCTACAAAGGGGTCTGGCAATGGCAGGGCTTGATGGCAGGTGGTGCTAGCCTCTTTATATTTGACACCTGGATTGTGGAATGGACCAGTGAGGTGTGAGCTAAATGAACCAATCACGTTCATCAGTTCATTGGTTAATTTTTTTGGCACCACATGGGTTTATTGGTCCTAAATGGTCCAATCGATCACTTAAAATTGAAAATGGTCCTGTCAGGCAGGTAGTAACTAGGGTGGGGAACTCTCAAAGAGGATCGAAGGCAGGACAGGAGCTGGCTTGGGATGTCCAGACTCCTCTTACTCTGTTCTTGGCCCCCAAATAAGAAAGAAGAAAGGAGAAAGGAAAAAGAAGAAGCTTCTAGCAACTGACCTCTGTAGAGAAGCCAAAGAGCTTTGTGGTGACTGGGGAGCCCCAGCTGTTCTGCAGTGCCCTGGGCAGCCAGTTAGAAACTGCCATTCAGGCTTCGTGCTCAAGCCCAGCTGGTGCCCAGGGCAGGGGGTGCCCACAGGGAGCAACTTCTGGCTTTTCTGATGACTCTGGCCACTAAGCCAGTGGAAAAGAGAGCCAGTCTTGCCCTGCAGTCCACACTGTGGGGTCCTGGTTTCAGATGGGCCCTCGTAATCGCCTCAGTTTAGGGGACTAGTAGTGGAGTATATCAGTTAGGAAAACAAAACCTCTCTAAATATTTTCAAACTTTAATTCTGTGTATTGGGTATGCAGGTAATAGAATCACTGAGAAGTCACACAACCATTGCAATTTAGAGATAAGGAAGAGCAGGAAGCTGCTAGCACTGCTGGAACCCACTCCTGGGAGGGGCACCTAGGACAGGTGGTATTGCCAGTGCCAGAGCAGGCACTGCTGCAGGGAGCCACAGCTACTGCGAAGGTTCCCCATGGAAACTCGGACCTCAGAGGTCAACTCAACTCAACTCGAGGAGTTGGAGCCAAAGAGTAGATACTGCTGCTGCTGCCAGAGAGTTCCCAAGAGGCTGAGAGGGCAGATCATCCTCGCTTCTCCCCTCTCCTGGGAGTGACCAGTGGCTCCCACTGGCTACAGCTAAGTAGAAGCAGCTGAAAGTCAGCTCAGGAAAGGCAGTGAAGAAAGAGAACTGGGAGTGTGCCCATCAGCAGTCCTCACCCCCTGCCCCGGGGGCTTGGAGTGACCGACAAAAAAAGAGGGGCAGAAGGCAATGGGCAAATTCAGATTCCCCCCTTCACCAGTGTCACCCCAAGCTATGTGACCTTTGGGGCCTCAAAGAAAGGAGAGAGGCGGACACAAAAGGACAATTGCAGTGCTATGAGCTAGGGTTGGCCTCACCCCAAAGCCCACCTGGAGGCCCTGCTTTGAAACCCCCTACTTCCCACTGCAGTCTCAGTTCAGCAAAGTAGTGTCCTAATCCCCCCAGCCCTGCAGTCAGTGACTCTGAAATTCCCTTCGCCTCCCAGGCCACCTCTCCTCGTGTGTAAAGTGGGGATACTTTCAGTGCCTGCCTCACTTCTGTGAAGATGTCAACACAGAACACAACATATAAAGTTGTTTAGCAATTTTATATGGCTCCATAAATGTCAGCCATTAACACTGACCACTACCTGGCCCCATTTCTCCTCCCTCCAGAAAAGCTTCCCTGACTTCTTCCACAAAGGGTCATCTTCCTCCTTCCCTGAAGCTTGTATTGGGCCACTCAGGGGGCACTGAGTTATCATGGAAGAAGAGGTGTTGCCTCAGCTAGGAGTACTCATACTTTCTGTGTGCCATGCCCCAGAACTTTCCACTGCAGGGTGTGATAAAAACAGTCTTGAAACATTTCTGCAAGTGGAGCAACCCCCAGCCCCCAGCAGGTCCTCAGGAAAGTTCTGTTCACTAAATGACAAGAGTTTGGGTGGGGTGAAAGCAGACCTTCAGTGAATGAGGCTTTGAGAAGAGCCTCAAACCACAACAGAGCTGCTGGTTAAAAGGTTAAAACACACTTGAAACACTTGCTCTGGTGGGAGGTCAGAGTGAGTGGTGGTTTGCTCAGTGAATAGACTCATGCAGAACTCACATCCCTGATTCCTTTGCACTCTGCTAACTGGATTTCCTGCTTCTAGATGAGTCCTGTCTCCAGGGCACAACATGACCACCCAGACATTTGCCACTCAGAAATACACGCATGAGGTGCAGAGCCCCCAAACATGGAGCTGGGTCCCAGGGGCCCTGGAAGCAGGCAGGCTGGATGTTTGATGTCAGAGGCTTCCAGAACCAGTGCTGGGCCTCATTACTGGGGAACACATGGTCCCCTGTGAACCCTCATTGGAGACCAAGAAGGGAAGCTAATAATGGGGGCTTCGTCTTCCAGTTTTATGTTCCTCTTCCCCTGGGCCTGCAGAGTCTGTGGTTGCTGAGCAGATTTCAAGTTGAAATATCAGGAAAGCCTCATGTGACCTGACTTCTCCTTCCACACTCCTGCTCTCCCCCCAACACACATGCACACACACTTACTCACACGTCTGCCTCTGGGCTCTGTCAAGCACCTCAAGCAAAATGTTGGTTAGAAAAACCACAAGGTAATTATGAGCTGTGAGTTTTGTTCCTCAGTTAAAGAAAGAGAAAATGCTTCCACTTGAGATTCTCAGCATGCTTTACAAACCAGAGCAAATGTTTTGGCTCAGTTCAAGGGAAAAACAGAAGCTGAAGAGAGACCTCATTAGAGGAGAGTCAGGGGGGTTCATCCTGAGGAGGCTGGAATGTTCTCGATAGAAAATTGCCATATCCCCTTGCCACCTTTCCTGGGGATTTTGAAATGCTAAGTCTGATGAAGAAAGTATCAAATTGAGAGAAAGACATTTAGCATGGCCACAAGACTCTGAGAAAGTCACCAGAGGCCCACATACCTCACTTTGCCAATCTCTACCAAGGATGTGCCAGTACCTGTGTGACAGCCAGCTCTCTGGGGGTGGGAGGGCTCTGACTGTAGAGTGTGCCGACTGCCACTTTCCCTGGTGTAAATTCTCCCTCTATGGTTAATGTCGAGCATCAAGGTGACATCACTGACCTCAGATTTGGAGAGAGATGCACACATCTCTCTCATCATCATCACATCATCACATGGCACTTCCACCATGTAGACAGAACATACATAAATTGCCTCTTGAACGCACATGGAGTAAAACACAGCAAAATAATTTGGAAGCTGCGATTTTTTATTATTTAATGTAATTTAACTGTAAGTTAGTTCACCCACTTTCATTGTCAATAAAGATTTGCTTTACTGTCAGCTCTTACAAGGTAACATGAGACAGCTCCAGCACACGTAGGTAGTGAAAAAAGTTCCAGCCCATTGGGGCGACTGTGGGCCTGAAACACAAAATAATCAAAGTAGAAACGTCTCGGATATGAAAATGGTACCTACACAGAAATTTTAGGAAGCTCAGAGTAACCACTCTAAGAAACTTATAGTGTTGTGCTATTTAAAAGTGAAATGTGTTTCTATTTATAACATCAATGTCCATCTAGCAAATGTCACCTGCTGTGGTTCCCAAATGGCATACTTGTCCCCAGGCCCAGGAATCAGTTATCTGGCTTGAAACATGCAATAGGGGGTTTTAGGCAAGAGGGCCCACTCACTTTTTTCCTGGGACCTCTCAGACCTCAGCGGCACTGACAGGCCCCTGGCACTTAGAGGCCACCTTCCTTCTCATCAGGAAGGAAAACGTAGCTCTCTGTCCACCTGCAGCTCTCTGCCCTCTTGGACATAGGATGCTGAATCTCTGGTAAACTAACCTACAAGGAGTAGGGAAGCTTTCAACTCAATCTCTGAGCTGTGGCCAAACCCGAACGCCTTGTAGACACTGAGAGCAGGGCAGTGTCCAGCCGGCCACCCAGGCTGTGTGTAAGTATTGCCCAGCAGCCCCTTGGGCCGTCGCCCCTCCCCACCCGGGACAAGTAACACTGGACTCAGGGAGGGCCAAGACCCCAACTGGAGGCTTGGATCCCAGACTCCAAACATGGAACTGGAAATGAGTGCCTAAAAAATCCCCCAGGTCATAGTGAGCTACCCCCGCATCTCCCAACGCCCCCCAGCTTGGATATTACCCCTCCGGCTTCTGGATAGGAAACACCCCATTGTGCAAGCCACTTCCACTCAGTCCTTTGTCATTTCAAATTTTCTGGCGTGTAGGTTGGGTATGTTTGGCTCTTTTAAACATCACACTTTATGGTCTTTTGCAGTGTAATTTTGTTCCTGTCCTGCCATTCCATTTGAATTAAATATCAAACAGATGTGAGCCATTTTTTTGCTCTTTTTAAAGAAAAAGTTTAATATTAGGGAGCGTGCCCTCCTATATGATCAGGAAAGCCATTCGTAGAAATAAGCCCCTTCAAATTAAAATAGAATCACATTGGTTAACGTTAAGATGCTTTCAAGTGATACATTTCGAAGTGCTAAGGTAAGGTGTTTCCAGCAAGCTATAAAGCAGCCAGGACAGGGAAGAGAAGATATATGGCCTCAGGCTGATGGGGAAATTGGAGCTCAGAGCGGGGCAACCCCACCTGGGGAGGAAGCTCTAAGCTGGGAGATGAGGTTCACAGATGAGAGTGGGGGAGGCCATCTTCCTCAAAGGCCTGGTTGTGGGGGGCTGCTCTCTGCAGCCTGTGTGGTCAGGGTGGGAAGGCAGGCAGGAGGGATCCTTTCTGGGCAGTGAGCCAACCTGACCTGTGTGCCCATAGCCCATCTTCATCTATTGCACCAGCCCGCCACATCTCCCAGACAGGCAACCCCAAGTCCCTCTTGCACCCATGGACGTGCGGAATAACTTCCTCCCCTGGTGTCTGTTGCAGTCTTTCAGATAGTGGGATCTGTGGCCTTCTGTGGGTCCTGGATATCTCTGAAAATGCAGAGAAAGTCACAGCTCCTCTTCACATAAAGGAAAGTACCCAAACTAACCTCAGGGGCCCACAGTCCCCTGATTTAGATCTCCCCTCCTTCCCGCTCTCCCGCCACCCCCCTCGCCCCCTGCTGGCTGGAGCACAGAGCATTTCATCTCCATGACACTCCCCTCAAAGGACTTCTCAAAGAGAACAGGAACCTATGTTCCTGGGCACCGCGCAGGGTTTTGTGTGATCTGGAGGAGCTGGTCAGTTTCCAAACCCCTCTCATTTCTTGGCAACACGCATGCCTGGAGCTCAGCGTTATTGGACCTGCCGCCATTCATGGACACCAGCCAGGCTGCTCCAGAGCCGGCCCAGGCTAAAGTGTTTCCATGTGGTCCTTTGACTCACTGCACCTAAGAGGCAGCGCTCCTACTACAGCCAGCTAACTACAAATGACATTTCCATGTGGCGGGGAAAGGGGCCAGAAGGCCTCTGTTTCCAGCTGGTTCTGGACATCCTAGACCCTAAGATGCACACCCAGGATTTGCCCTAGGGATGATGTGCAAATGCTTGGAGACCCTGCTCCACAGGGAACGCAGGGTCCTGCTGATGAGAAGCAGGACCAGCACTTCTGAGAAATCCACAGACAAAAGAGAAGGTTGAGGGGAGGGACAAAGAGCAAAGATGAGCCTAGACTTCAGAATCACGCGGCCTTGTCTGAATCCCGCTCTACCACTTACTAGCTCTGTGACCTTGGGCAGAGACCAGCTTCTCCCAGGCTCAGGGTCTTCCATCTGTAATCCGGGAGTCTCACCTTTTTCACCAGGGATTGGGGAGCATGGAATGGGATGATGCCTGCGCTTGACTTACAGTGAGCCCTCAGTGTTTGGAAGTTACACTTTTCTGCCCTTCCCTCCAAGGTGACAAGCTGCTATCAGATGACACTTCTTCGGACCTCAGGGATCAGTGAGGCTTACCCCTGAGGTCACCACACTGATGACCACAGAGGAACAGGAGATGCCAAGGGAGGGGATGTGAGTTGCTGTCTCTGAGTTCCTCTCTGGGGGGAAGGAAGAGGTGGGAGGTGGGGGAGGGAAGCAGCAGAAATATCTGCAAGTGGTTTTGAAGAGGAATTGAAATTCACAAGTCATTACCGCTATTCCAACTGTGTTTTGGTACCCATGGAAATACAGTGAGAAAGTACTGAGGTTCACGCTGAAAGCCCGGGGCATACGGAGGGGAGGGAGGCCTGGTCCTTCCCCTCCAGGGACTCAGGACCATATCCAGTTTCTAGAAGAGCTCTGAGTTCAGACTCAGCAGGTCTGAAGAGGTTTGTTGTAGAGGGAGGGTCAGTTGTGCCTTGTAGAAGGGAAGTCTGTGGAGGGGGAAAGAGGCCCTTTATGCCTTGCTACCCATCAGGCAGGGGTCCCAGGACCAGGCAGCCAGCCCTCAAGGGTCTCTGTTGAGGACCTTCCACATACCTGTGCAGCCTCACGTGGGAGCCATTCATTAGAATTTCATTAAGAACAAGGGGTCCTTTCTACAGGGCTGCTGAGATGTCCAGCCTTGATCACCTAACAGTGTTGAAAACGCTTTTCTTTCACCCTAGAGCCAGGGGCAGTGGTGTGCCAGAGAGAGCCCTGAGGACATTGCCTCAGGGGTTGGGGAGAAGTCTGTGTCGTCCTGGACTGTGGCAGGGGCTTAGTCTTGTATCTATCCCCCCAGGATGGCCAGGATACCCTACCTGACCCCAGAACCTCCTGGGAGGTCACTCCTTATGATGACCCTGCTTCCGTGTCCCCATGGGGCCAGGGCCCCTGCCACAGCTTTTTCTCCAGCCTTTGGGACCACATACAACTTGTCCTGGGCTGATGGCACGGGGTCTCATCCTAGTGGGAACTGAGGCACCTTCACATATCTCTCTGTTCTTGCTTTTCATATTGTATTATGCATTAAAATATTGAATGATTAGATATATTTAAATAAACCATTCTTACATCTCCCTGCAATCTTCTCAAGGGCATACATTTTCCCACAGCTGTAATAGGGTGTATAGATTTGCTCTCTTGTGACCACCTGGACATTTTAAATGTCATATTAACACACGCATACTTGTGTTGATCTCATTGGTTGTCCGTTATCACATCAATAACACCTTGAGTCTTGGGCATTTTAATTGGTTACATTTTCTTTCTTTTTTGCTGAGTTTAAAAAATATATACCCTAAACTAGTCATACGTTAATTTTTCTTTTGAGCAATTCCCCTGGGATGTTCCCAGGGGCTGCAACTCAATTGAGAGCTGTGTGAAGATAATATGTGTGCTAGTTGCCCGTCATGGCTCTGATGTTTTACAGATGGCATTTCATTAATCTCCTTGCCAACTCAACAGAGTTCATTCCTATGAATACCATTTCAAGAGGGGAAAGGCGAGGTGGGTGCCCATAGCCATCCAGTATGTCTCCCTGTGCCATTTCTTGGGGTCCCCCCTCGGTGCTCCCTCCAGGTACACCCTGGGTTTTACAGGAGCCCCCAGTGCCTTTAGCCAGGCAGTGAATGATTAATGGTGGAATGCCCTGGGGTGGGGGCAGCACAGAGAGACACTCAGGGTGAGGAAAGCTGCTCCTTCAGCCTCCAAAACAAATCCTACAGATGGCCATCCCAACCCAGCCCAAGGCTGCCCTCCCTGGCCGCTGCAGGGACCTTGTAAGCGAAGGAGGCCTACTCTCTGGATCCCTAAGCCTTTCAGAAGATGTGAAAATGGGGGCAGGTCAGCCACATGAAGTGCTGGCTACAACGTGTAAACACTACCGCAGGGCGCTGCTAATCTCCCAGGTCAGGCCCTGGTGCCACCAGCCGCCCGCTTCAGGCACACAGCTTGGGTGGCTGTAGCCAAGTGGCCTGTGCACATTCAGGTCCGTGGGGACAGTCACTGGGCTCCCAGAAGGAGGAGGAGACTCTTCGTTGGCACCTCTGCCCTGCAGCGCCCTGAGGACACTGCCCACATGTCCCTAGATACAAAGCCACTGCAGCCACCGGACCAGAGAGCCCAGGCTCCTACAGGCACCCCGAGCCCCCAGTGGTGCCCCTGGGCGAGGTGCACAGGGCTAACTAGAAACACCTGTGTACATGGAATTTCCTGCCCCAGTTCAGCCTTCATTTCCTCCGCCAGTAAAAACCCAAGGCGTGCAAAGGTGAAAGAAACCAGCCAGTCAATCACCCAGACAACGGCCACCAGGGCCGCAGAGACAGGACTTTCTAAATTAAATTTTAATTCCCACCCGATGGCCTGGCCGGGACAGCCATGATTCAAACAGTGCGATGGGCCACCTCGGCCAGGCCAGTGCCCGCCCGGGTCCTTGCAGGAATTAACCTCACCTCGGGCCAGTGGACGGTGGCGTCTGCCTCCACCACCAGGTTTTGGAATGAGATCCTAAGAATGAAAGGGACCCGCTTTCCCCTCTACTTCAGTGTGCAGCTGCAAGTGCTGCCCAGCTGATTAGCTGCTCTCGAAGCAGGCTGTTTGAATTATTAGGTGCCGGAGAGATCAGAGCCACTGGTGACTCGGGGACATTTACCAAGACAACATCAAAGCCAGGGGCGCCAGGTCCAAAGTGGAGGATAATGGTGAGAGCCCGAGGGTCTGCGCTCTGTCCTGGCCCAGCAGGTTTAGGTGAGGAGAGAGTCATAAAAATGCTTCTGTTTTTCCAGAACATTTTTTCCAGAGATTCCTGCCAGCTAGAGGAGCAAGGCTTGGATAGAGAAGAAGGGAGGTATTGAACGGCCTGTTTAATGGTGAACCAACTGAAGCATCGTCTGAGATAATGACTTGCCTGGCCAGGCCACAGACTGAGTCCACCCCCTGAGACTGTGTGACGACCCATGCCTCCCTCCCAGCTGTCCAGCAGGGCCAGGGAAGTGAAGGCCCAGGGTTGGGATCATACCCCGGGATTGGGGTTCAAGGTCCAGCTTGTGACCCTTTTGCAAGTTCACTTTCCCCAGGTTCACTCTGCTCTTCTGCTGCCTAAAAAGGGAATCCTGGGCCTCCCTGGTGGCGCAGCGGTTGAGCGCTGCGCTGTGGAGCTGTCAGCAGCGGCGATGCAAGTTCGATGCCCGGCTAGGGAGAATCCAACATGGTGCGGCAGACCTCTCCTGCCTCGCCCGCTGCTCCCCTCAGCAGTGGATTTCTGATCTGCCTGTTCTGCTTCCCGCTCTGTCTCTGGTGAACCCTCTCGCCGCCCCACACCTCTGGCCTGTGCCCCAGCTTGTATGTATAAATAAATAAATCTTTAACAAAAAATAAAATAAAAAGGGAATCCCAGGGACCTCCCTGGTGGTGCAACGGGTTGAGCGCAGCACTATGAAGCTATGCAGAGCCACTGCAGCACGAGTTCGATCCCCGGCCAGAGGTCTGGCGCAGCAGACCTTTCCTGCCTCGCCCACTGCTCCCCTCAGTCGACCTGCCTGTTCTGCTCCCTATTCTGCCTCTGGTGAATTCTCTCACCACCCCACACCTTTGCCTTACACCCCAGCTTGTATGCATAAATAAATAAATCTTTTTTTAAAAAGATTTTTTTATTTTATTTATACATACAAGCTGGGGTACAGGCCAGAGGCGTGGGGCGGCGAGAGGGTCCACCAGAGACAGAGTGGGGAGCAGAACAGGCAGATCAGAAGTACACTGCTGAGGGGAGCAGCGGGCAAGGCAGGAGAGGTTTGCCGCACCATGTGGGATTCTCCCCGGCCAGGTGTCGAACTCGTGTCGCTGCTGTCGACAGCTCCACAGTGCAGCGCTCAACAGCTGCGCCACCGGGGAGGCCCAAATAAATAAATCTTTTAAATAAAAAATAAAATGGAAATCCCAGCCCCACTTCTGTGGTGGGGAAGGAATGAATGGCCACAAGGAGCTTCATGATGAGGAATGCGACAAGCCAGGGACCAGATGAGGCAATGTTTTCCAGGAAACTTGTTTCTCTGCCAGTGGCATGTCAGCAATGGTTACCACGGAACCAGAGGTGAAAACCCTCCAGGTGGGAAGATGGGAGGGGATGAGGAAGCTGGCGAGGGGTGTGGGATCAGCTCTAGTCCCAGTGAAGCAACAGGGATCGAGGATCTTCAGGACAGAGGACTGGGGGCTGGGGGCCATGGGCAAGTTCTCATAGCAGGACTGTAGACACCCATCAGGGAGGGGAGAGCACCCCAGGATTTTGATAATGGCTATCTGCCATCTTCTTAAACATAACCTTATGATTGGAAAAATAAAGTATGCTCATAATATACTACAATTGCGCGCCTGAACACGGCGTCTGTCACCAACATTGAGCTGAAGAGGTGGATGCCAGAGTGCACACTGCATGGCCAAGCCCATTGACATAAAATTTAACAGGCAACTGGAATCTACCATCAGGATATGGGCCATCCATGAGGGTGGTATGACTGGAAGGGGATGGGAGAGGGGGACACAGGAAGTTCTATTTCTGGATCTGGGTGCTGGTTATACGAGTACTTTCACTGAGTGAAAATCCACCGAGCGTGGGGAGGGCTCCTTATATATTGTCGGCACTTTTCTCTAAAATATATTAACTAATAAAATTCCTGAAAATACATTGCAGGTCTTTGGCAACTCTGTGTATACAAATAAATAAATACAAAAAGTCATGTTCATTGTAGAAAATACTTTTTTTCTACCCTGCAAAACTATACAGGTCCCTCATGCTACCATCCAGCATTAAGTCCTTTAATGTTTTAGTATATAATTCCTCCCCTCTTTCCCAGTATGAAGTGTGCTTATTTTATACACTTAGTATATAAAATTATATGCACAACTTTTTTCCTTAATGTGATATTGTAAGGATTTTCACATCCATCCTTAGCGACTCCAGAAAACTGTCCTTTCCACTATGTCATATGCCACCATGTGGACAGAGCATGCTCTAACCCAGGCGTTCTCAAGTGGAGCTGATTCTGCCCCTGCCTCTAGGTGGTCACAACTCGAGTGCATCGCTACTGGCATCACATGGGTAAGGCCAGTACTGCCAAACCTCCTGCCGTGTCCAGGACAGCCCCACTGAGACGGAAAACCCCTCTATCAGCTTCAGTCAGTTTTCCCTCGCGCTGAGAAAGCAACAGCACACAGAATAAGTCATTCTGGGCTTGTCTGACTATCGCCTTAGCATCAGTTTCTAAGGGCGAGCCCAGTGTTACGGCACGGCATGGAGCCCGGGGCATACAGCTAGACTACCTCCCCACACGGTCTCAACTTACCTTCCTGCAAGAGGCGACTCTCCCCACCCAACCATTTCCCCTCCCCCTCCAGTGACCTACAAGGTCACTCAACCTTTTAGAGGCACGTGTACCTCCCGGGCCTAAACACATTCTCATTTCTCAGTACTTCCATCTCCCCCAGCTTTCTCGGGGGAGTTTCCTGAAAGAGCTGTCCGAATTCGTCTACCAGCATCCTTCTCCCCCTCCACTGTTCAGGGCACCACGAGTCCCGCCCTCACCCGCCACTGAGTCTGCCCTCAGAGGCTCTACAGGGGCCCAGGAGACCAAACACACCGTTTGTTTCTGAGTGTGCGGAGCTCGTCCTCAGCCATGTCTGCCCCAGGCAAACCCTCCTTCCTGTCTCTTAGAGGATTCCTGAAGACCCTCAGAGCTGGCCCACCCCAGGGCTCTCGCTGGAACACAGAGATGATTTCAGCCCAGCCTGCTCTCCTAACCCCAGACCTGTGCTTCCAGCTGAAACCCTGCCCCTTAGCCCTCTCCCCACCCAGGAGAGCTGCGACTCCCAACCCTCACCTTCTCAGGTGATTGTCCTCAAAGAAAAATCCCAAGTGCAATAGGCAGACTTCAGCTGAACCCGCACTCACACTAACCAACTTTGAAACAGAAACCTTTTGAGGACAACCTGGGACATTTGAATATAAACTTGGCATTAGATATTAAGAAATGACTGAATTTTGTGGGGCCTGATTAAAGTAGTATAGGTGAATTTTAAAAATCTAGCTAATAAAATATGTACAATTGAGTTTTTAGAGGGAAGTGTTAGGATGTCGAGATTTGCCTTCAAGTATTTTAGCAATAAAGAAATTCACTAAGCAAACTTGAAAAACATTAATATTTGTTCAGTTTAAGTGTGGGTTCAGAGAAGTTCATTATACTCTTCTCTCCAGTTTTCATAAAATTTTTCTACATAAAAAAAAGTTACAAATTTGATCACCTCATTTGCTGGCTCAGAATACAGATGGTCCCCAACTTATGATGGTTGACTTACGACTTTTAAAAAGTTAATTTACTCATTTTTATTGAGGTAACTTTGGTTTGCATTGTTGTTCGTGTTTTGGAAGTATAGGGGTCCCACTGCCATCTTCAGGTGTTGTTACCTTAGTGTGCCCAACACCTAAGCACCTGTAGGTGGTCTCCCTTCCCCTCGCCTCTGAAGGCCTCAGCTCTATTCGACTTAAGATTTTTTTACTTTACAATGGTGCAAAAACAATACAAAATCAGCAGAAGCCAGTTTAGGTTGAAAAAGTAGTTTAGGTATATTACATGCATTCTCTGCTCAATGGTCATTTGAACTTTCAATGGGCTTATCAGGAGGTGAGGTCTGTCCTTGGTATTCCCTACCGCCCAGAGGACCCAGTCCCGGCCTGTAAATGTGTCACATCTGCCCACGCCCCACTCCCCACCTCTGATTCACCTCCCCTCTCTCACCCCATATGGGCAAAGGATCCTCCTTACTCAGCTGGGAAAGCAGGGGCCCAAAGCTGTCCTCTATGCCTGCAAATCTCGAGTCTTTCAAGAGCATCTTCCAAGTGGCCCCTCATTTCTCAACTCTTCCCTTAGTCTTCCCTCAGCCCTCCCATCTCTGACCCCGTCCTGCCAAGCCATAGAGCCCGCCTCTGTGCCTCTGTCCTGGGCACTGATCAGCTACTCTACACCGGCAAGTTTCCACTTGCACTCCCACCGCCTGCTCCTCCCACCCCAGACTGCGCTGCCAGTGAGCACAAACTGAGTCTCACTCAACTCCCACTTCCCAAGGGACTGGTGCAGACCCGGCTCCTGGTTGGTTGGGGTTCAATTAAATGGGTGAAGGAGTGACATCCCTCCTTCTAGAGATGAGCAGTATTTACAGGTGAATTTCCAGGCTGGGCTTTTTGCTATGCTTTCTCTGGATGGGTCATATCAGGATAGTTTCTGAAAATGAGTCCAAAAGTGCAAACCCATGTCAAACAGCTAAGTTGCCAGGTGACAAAAGGACATAGCACAGATACCATCCCCAAGATGTTTTGGAACTGCTCAGGATCGTTCTCCTCACTAGTGATCTGCTTACATGCAAGGAAAGACTTCTTCCCAAAGCAGCACGTGGTGCTTATTAGGCTCAACCCGCCCCTCCCCAACAATAAGGGCGCTGTGAAGAATCTCGGCGAAGATGTGTGACCTTGGAAAGAAGCTCATGCCCCCACTACCCAGACGGGCCGCTGCAGCCCGAATGCACCTGCAAGGCCACCAGCTCCAAATGGAGTTGCCCCCACCCTTGGAATTCTTTCACCCCATATAAAAACCCGCCCCCCTAGTTGTGGGGTGCGACTCCACAGACCCCCGCCTGGGATCTGTGAACCTCGCCCGGGAGTTGCTAATAAAGGCCTCTGTGTCTTACATTCCCCTCTGTTCCTTGCCTCTTCTATCACTCGACCTTACAGCGTTGACCCCTGGGTGGAGGATACCAGAAGTGAGATGTGCCATGGCTGGAAGGAGCGCAGACCTGGCCCTGGCTCGGCGTTATCAGGGAGAAAGGACACTGCATGGCCAACCGCACCACGCGCTCAGAACCCAGAGCTCCCTCCTGCCGCTGACCCTTGCTGGGCCTGCAAGAGCCTTGCTGGGGACTGGGGCTGGAGAGGAATGCAGCAGAGCGGCCTGGTGCTCTGATGTGGAGGCGCCGGAGCATGCGTTTGGCTGTTGTGTCCACACGAGCCCTTGGAGGGCAAGACGGGCATACTCAGAAGCAGCCTGGGTCCACCACTGCGCCCACCCGCATCTAGCCCGTGCAGGAGTGGCCTGCCTTTCCCCGGGGTGAGCCTCCTGCCTTCAGGACGAGCTCTGGAGAAGCTGCACGCTCTCCTCTTTTGTTTTTTTATTTTTTCACAAGAAAGGCACTTGGGACCTCTATGTGCACGTCTGGCGTGGCTCCCGATGACCCACAGCAGGGCTGTTCTGGGAGCAGATGGTGGGGGCCACCCTGCCCCAACGCACTGGGGACTGGTCCCCGGAATCTGCATTTCAGCAAACTCTCCTTCAAGTAATTCTTTTTCTTTTTAGTTGTGATGAAAATATATATAACACAATGCCATTTTAACCCTTAGTCAATGCATGTAATTCAGCGGCCGCATTATGACCACCATCTGTTTCCAGAACTTTTCATCACCCCGAACAGAAACTCCGTGCACACTAATTAAGCAATAGCTCCATGTTTCCCCTCTCCCTGGTCCCTGACAACCTCCAACCGCTAGTCTAATTTCTGTTTCTATGAATTTACCTACTCTAGATAGCTCCTATGCGTGGAATCACACAATACATGTAGCTCCGAATCTGGCTATTTCCCTTAGCACAGATTTTTTTTTCAATTGTTATTTTTATTTATGTCTTTTACATTACTGTATATTCCCCGTAGGTCTCCCACCACCAATTCACCCGTGAACCGTCACCACAGTCCCCTGTGCAGCACAGATGTTTTTAAGTTTTGTCCCTACGATGGGATGTATCAGAACTACTTTCCTTTTTGTGACTGAATAATATTTCATTGTGTGGAATCACATGTTGTTTATCCACTCGTTTGCAGACACTTGGGTGGCTTCCACCTTCTGGTCATTGTGAATCATGCTGCTGTCAACACTGGGGCACAAGTGTTTGCTCACGTCCCTGTTTTCCATCGGCATTTCAAGGGAATTGCTGGAGAATGTGGTACTTCTGTGTTTGACTCCTTGACAAAGGCCAAACTGTGGTCCACCAGCTGCCCCGTAAACATTCCCACCAGCAATGATTATGAATGAATCCGCCCCCCTCGCCAGCCCTTGTTATTTCCTGGAATTTTGACTCTCACCATGCTGGTAGGTCTGGGAGTAAGATCTCTTTGTGGTGTTCTTCAGGGAATTCTCACATACACTGAAGTTGAAGAAGTCTCCGAATAAAAGAAAACAAAACAGAGATAGGGATTCAGGGTCTAGGGCAGGGGACTTCTGGGATATTTCCAAGAGTGATTTTGGTGCTTTGTTTGTAAGCAAACACTGGTTCCTAGTGCTGCGTTCAGTGGCCCAGCAAGAGCACCTCACGGTTCTTTTTTTTTAAAATCTATTTTATTTATTTAAGCATACAAAAGCTGGGGTGTAGGCCAGAAGTAGGGGAGAGACAGAGTGGGGAGCAGAACAGACATATCTACTGAAATACACTGCCGAGGAAAGCAGCGGGCAAGACAGGAGAGGTCTGCTGCGCCATGTGGGTCAGCTCCCGGGGATCAAACTCACGGCTGCTGATAGCTTCCTAGTGCTGAGATTTAACCCCATGGGCCACCAGGGAGGCCCCCACCTCACAGTTCTTAAGTGAATTTGAAGAGTTTGGGAATGGCAAGGGCCAGGCTTAGACCTGGGAGCTGGGCAGGTAAGAGGGAGGGCGCTGGGGCCGAGGGGCAGGTGTGGTGAGGAAGAGCCACAGAAGCCCACCCTCGGAGGATACCCTGATGCAGCTTTGCCATGGAAGGCGTGAACCTGAGTCTCATCATATTTTATGAGTTGGCTTTTCCAGGATACCTCGGCCTTTAGAAAGAACTGTGAGGAGAATGCCCCGTGGGAAAAAGTGCCATGCAGCTTTTTAACAAAAACTCACGTGAATCTGGGGTGGGAAGAAGAACTTCTTTGCCTTGGACCAACTGCGTCTGCGGAGCCGCACTCAGCAGGCGGGAGAGGATGGCTCTATTCCAGCACGACAGATGCCCAGTCAGAGGGTTCCCAAGTCCCAGGCTTTAGTGAAAATCTCTCGGAGGAGGCAGGGGATGCCCCTCACGACCCTCTATCAACCTGACAAAGAAGCTGCTGCCCGTTAGCAGTGGGAGTCTGGGTGTCGGGAGGGTGGGTGGGATCCAGGGCTGACCCCTGTGACCCCATAGAGGTCCCCCTCTCCCAAATGCCTAATCCGGCCAGAAGAAATGCTCGTGGTTTAGGTGGAATTTTGCCACTTGTGCTAAGCCAGGCGGATGAGTATAGCAGAGTTCTGTGAGTAAGTGACCCTCCTTGGACTTACACAGACCCCAGTCAAGACATCAAATAATCCCCCTGCTCTCCGCACAGCCGGCCTGGACTCCATCACAAGGACACGCCCAGTCAGCCAAGATGTAACTTTGGTGCAGACAGCAGGGCAACGAGGCAAGCAATAAAAAGGCCTAATCTCTTAAGGCCATATGAATTGTTGGCGAGAACATAAGGAGAGAGCAGCATTAGCCAAGGATCATTTTCCCTTTGTTATAGATGCCTGCTGACTGCTGGGAAAAGCCAAAGTGGGAAAAAAAAAAAAGTCCTGCTAACACTGGTGGATGCCTCGATACAATTTGCAGACCTGCTTTCCTCAAAATTTTAACAGCTAACCAGTTCATCGTATTGCAATCATTAGTGACTACCAGTGACTGATGTCTTCTGTGACAGGTATTTTATACTTAATAGCTGGCTTAATTTTTATGATCCTAAAAAATTAGCAGTCATTATCCTGTATCAGTTAGGTTTGGTGCAAGCAACAGTAGTTATTCTAGGTTTTTTGAGCAAAAGGAGAATTCTGTACAGAAAATCAAACGCCCACAAGATTGCAGTAAGGGCTGAAGAAGCATATGGAATGGCAGTGACAGTGAGCTGTTGAATGCAAGGACCCCTCACAGAACTGAGAAATCGGCAAGCTGCTGTGATAGCTGCTGTCACCACTGCTTCCTCCCTGAAGCTGATGTTCTCTTCTAAATCCACCACTACACACCACAAGCTGGCCTCAGTAGGGAGAAGAAGATCTCCCTCATTTCCACCGTCCAAACCTTCCATGAGAATTAGCAACGAGTAGAACTGACTTTCCATCCAGAACTCTAGCTACAATGGCATCTAGCAGCTTTCCCGCCTACCCAAGGAAGGAGGATTGACCTGGGAATAAGAGTGTTCACACTGACATTTTTCAGCTGTGCCCAGAGAGGTTAAGTCATTAGTACAAAGTCACACAGCTGGTTGGTAGTAGACACATGCTTGTGCCCAAGTTTTCATGTTCTGAAGCCTGTTCTTACCTTAAGTAGGAAGTTCATAAGTCTGCTGCTTGGAAATGAAAGTTGTTAAAGTTGCTAAGTTCACTGCTTGGATACTGCTGCTTGCTGGGGCGAAAAGGTGCTGGGAAAGTCTCTGTGCTGTACTGCTTGTCCACAATAGTAGCTATGGTTACCTTGACCCCCTTCCTAAACAATATAAAGTTTATGATAGATGGGGTAGATAAGTTTCCTTATACAAACTGTATAAAAACCTGCAATTCCTGTAATTTGGGGCTCAGATTTTTGGGCCCGCCAGTGTGACAATTAAATCTCTCTCTTTCCACCTCTCTGAGTGCCGCCTGATTTCTCTGGGAAAGTTGCCGTAACATACCGACTGCTTTCTGGGAAATTTAGGATAAAAAGCACTGTAAGTATTCTAAGCATTCCTATTAGTTATAATTACATTGATAGTTACTATTAGATCTCAGACTAAATTACCAAGAGATGACTGACTTTTACAGAGGTAATGACTTTGGCAATTGTGCTCAATGAATTGTTTGAGTATCAGGGGAGTGAGGATCAAGAAGAGAGTGGTGAGAGAAAACAAATGTGACTAGCGTGCGCTTAGCTGCACAGCCAAGCCCCCAGATCTCCATTCCACACTGTAGATCCTGAGTCCCCTGCCCCGGGCAGTCAGGGAAGCTTAGCAGCACCACTGCTGAAGGTGTATGGGAGGAGAAATACTCGCGAGTAATTCCCAAGTATATTGCAAGTATTAGCTCATTTCATCTGCACATCTTCAAAGGTAGGTGACTATCTCCTCTGAGTTGCATAGATAGGAGATCACGTTTCAGAGAGCATTAAATGTATCACCCAAAGTCACTCAGTCAGTGTATGATATAACCAGACTTGGTGACCCAGTCTAAGCTACGTTCTCCTATTCTTTTTTTTCCTTTTCTTTCTTTTTTTTAAGTTCCTATTCTGATTTTAATTTTTTAAATTTTATTTTATTTAATTTATATCCTTTATATTATTATGTATCCCCCATAAGTTTCCCACCACCAGTTCACCCGTGATCCATCACCATAGTCCCTTGTGCTCTTTTCTTCCCTGTTTTGGTCCCTCTCCCTCCTCCTTCCCTGCAGAATGTCTCTTATTTTTGGTTGCCTGCTAGCTTTTGTCTTTATTTTAAGCCATATTCTTAAATTTTCATTTCTGTGGCTGTGCCTACGTCTCCCAGGGCCAACAAGGTCTGGCAGCACAGCCAGGGCTGGATTAAAGCAAAAAGATGGGACACCGGCTGGTGGATGCTGCCTGTGGCCCAGCAGTGGGGCCTGACTCCAGGACCTCAGCTGGGGGGGTCTCAGTGGAGACGGCGGCAGCAGGCCCAGGGGCAGCTCAGGGTTCTGGCGCCTCTCCATGCCAGGGCTTCCTCCCAGCCCCGTCTTGCATAGCCCCACTGAACCCCTTCCTGTGGCATTTGGGGCAAATCCGAAAATCGTGTTCCAGCTGGAGAAGCCTTATTGGTTTGCTAGTGCAAGCCTCCCATTGCACAAATGAAGAAACAAGATTCTGAGAGCAGAAGTAAGCTGCCAGAGATCGCTCAGATGTTTAGCATCAAGGGCAACGGGGTGGGGGTAGGGGGAAGCAGGCAGCGTCACGCAGCCTCTCGTCAACCTGGCTAACACTTAACAGAGTGTAGGCTAAATGAAGATTGTTCAGCTTTCATGCTGCTGGCTTGTTTGTGGCTGTCACCCGGGGCCTTGACTCCAAGGGGACACTTGGTCGCCTGGGCGCGGGTCACGTGTGCCTGATTGGGGACGCCTGGAGTATGGAGTGGGCATGTGTGAGTGGGCACACCTGAGCGTGGAGCCTGAGGCTTTGTCACACAAAGGACAGCTACGGAACAGCTATGCGAGGACGAGTGACCACAGAGTCAGGACCACTAGGGTGCCGGAGAGACCCACAGAGAAAGAGTAAGGGCCTGCCAGCCTCCCGGCCCCTCTGCCCCCACTGCCCACCTAGAACACCCTCCCTCGTCGCCAAAACTCTGCCCCCCTTTACACGTTGGCATCTGAGGTAGTAGGAATGTTTTATTTTGCAGTCTGGGTGATAGTCACATAGCTGTAATGATCTGGTGAAAATTCACTAAACTAGTTATTTATGGGGTTTTTTTGGTACATTTTCTCTATATCTTATCAAACTCCAATAGAAGCTGACTTAGGACTAATATTGACTGATTTGGCTGCCACCAGGACTACAAAAATATTCCATGTTTCAACTGAAAAGCATCTTCCTACTAGTATTCAGAGGTTGAAAAAAAAATACCCAGTGCTGCTGTTGACTCAGGGTTTGAGTAAACTGAGGAGATGAAAGAACCAAGAAGGTTTGGGGCTCTTTGGCAAACACTGAGACATTCCTTTTACTTTTCCTTCAGAAGGCACGCCCACCCCTCACTCTCACCCCCACCCCACTCCCACACACACACCAGTGGCAGATACCTGATAGCTATTCTCAGATGACTTACCTATTTCTCCCGGACAACCACTAGGGTATACTTCCCACTAGGGTATACTTCCCAGCCTCCCTTGCTGGCAGGTTTATCATTTGATCAGATTCTGGCCAATGATTGCCCATAGTGGGTAGAAGTGATGTTTGCAAATTCTAAGTCTGACCCATAAGCCCTCCCACGAACAGCCCTTGATCGCCTTCTCCTACCTACCCACTAAGTAGTTTCTCCAACACCCTAGGAGAAGCCAGGGTCATAGACAGAGAAACCTGCGGCCCTGCAGCATCATGTAGGATAGTCACCCGCCCAGAAAACCTGTGATAGGACATTGCACGAGCAAGACATAATCTTTCTTGTTGAAACACAGAGATTATTTGTTATAGCCGTTAACCTACCCTGAATTATACAAAAGCCATGTTGAAATTAGGTAAATCCTATTCCAAATCAGTGCTGCTTCTTAACCTAGAGCCATGGCTAAAGGCTACTTAAATATTGGAAACATCAAAGTGACCTCTTGCCTGTTACCTATTGACTTAACTGAAAAACCCTTATAATAGGTATAGTATCAGCTTTCCAGGTAAGTTGGAGCAAAGGACCAGAGAGAAAAGAGTCGTTATAAGATGGGAGAGTCGGCTTTTTGTGGGGTGTTGTGTGTAACTGTGCTGTCACCTCTTCTGTTGACAAAGAGCTCGGAACAGCAGAATTCAGGTTCAAGTCCACACAGGGGCTACCAGCTCTGTACCACCAGAGGGCAATACTATATAACAGCTGGTGCTCAGGAGGGTGAGCCTGAATGACCAGAGGAGAAAGGGAGTCAGCATTGCTGGAAAGGCTCAGGAGGCAGACACGGGGGCTGTGGAAAGCCGTCAGGGTGGGGGGCAGTAAAGAAAGCTTCGAGATGCACATCCCACCTCCATCTCCCGCACCATTTTTCCAAGGGCTAACTCTGCCTGTGGTTTTTGGCACATGTATCAACTTTTCAGTTAAAACATGTGGCAAGGGGAAGTGGTGCTGAAGCTAACTTCCATCCAAAGATGTAAGTGTGTAGAGCTGTTAGCAGGTAAAGACAATGAGAGAACGTCAAAACAGCAGCAGGTGAGGGGACAGAGTTGCATTTTCTTGCTGGACTTGGGACTGCAAGAATCTATAAGAAAACAGCAGTTTCTCTAAAATGTCCTGGGATTTCCTATGAAAATCTGGAGTTGTGAGTTCTGCTTCTGAGAATAGACCATGCTTCTTGCTGAAAATAACTAGAAAAGGATAGAAGTATGTAATATACTTCTGACATTCCTTCCAAAGAGTAGAGGTTAGAAGGGGCAAAACCAGTTTGCCAGAGGGATAGCCTGGCAAAACTCTCTTGGTCAGGACATGAAGATAACATCATCAGTGGTAAGACTGGTGGTATCCTGTGCCCTTGGTATGAAGTGACCAGACTGGCATTTCACATTTTCTGTTCCAACGCAGACAGACCCTAATTGAGGGGTAGTCTACAAAACACTCGCACTCCTCAAACTCTCAAGGTTGTCAATAAGAAAAGTATGAGACTGTCACAGACCAGACAAGGATCAGCCACAGTGACTGAATACTAACTGGTATTCCAGAACAGAAAAAGAACATTCAGAAAAAAGGAATGAAATCCAAAGAGACTATGGAGTTCAGTTTTAGCTATGTGCCAATGTGGGCTCCTTAGTTGTTACAAATGTACAGAAGTGGCTATTTTTAACAATAGGGGAAGAGGGTGCAAGGTATACAGAACTCTCTGTGCTGTCTTTGCAACTTTGCTGTAAATCTGACACTTTTATGAAATAAAATTTTATTAAAAAAAGAGTAAACAATAGGTTAATCCAAATGAATTTTATTTGTTGAAAACATCAATAACAATGTCTTATAGAATGGTACATACATATTTAATATTAAATAATATATTAATACATATGAAATATTAAAAGCCTACAAACATAATTATGTTTATAATTATATATAATTAAAATATACAGAATTGAAGAAAAGGCAGGAGAAAGGGATAAATGGAGTTAAGATGTTCTAAAATCTTTGTTTTGTCTGGGAATTTGTAAAAATTTTAGATTTAGATTTTTTAAAAGATTTATTTATTTATGCATACAAGCTGGGTATAGGCCAGAGGTGTACGGGGTAAGAGGGTTTGCCAGAGACAGAGTGGGGAGCAGAACAGGCAGACTGACTGAAATATACTGCTGAGGGGAGCAATGGGAGATGCAGGAGAGGTCTGCTGCGCCATGTGGGAAGCTGCCTGGCTGGGGATCGAACTCATGCTGCAGTGGCTCTGGATAGCTTTATAGTGCTGAGACTTAACCCATTGCACCACCAGGAGGTCCAAGATTTAGATTTTAATAAGTCAAAATGTATGTTATGATCTCTAGGTTTATTGCTAACAGAATAAACACAAGGTGCTATTACAAATAATGTGTAATATGTAATATATATGTATACATATCAACTAATGGAGAAGAAATAGAATAATCAATATATTAATGCAAAAAATTAAGAAAGGAAATTAAACAAAGTGGTGGGATGAATAAAAAATGCATAGCAAGTCATGCTTAGACTCAAATAGTAGTTACAACATTAAATATAAATAAAGAAAATGCTCTAATTGTAAGTCTAAGAGTGTATTTATACACAATAACAACCAACAACCAAATGCTACCTTAAATACATACTTGATGAGGTTATATTATAAAAATTATTAAAAAGTAATGCATGGAAAAAGACATTCAAATCAACGTTAACTGAAAGAAAGCTGGTGTAGCTAAGTGGATTTCAAAACAAATCACTGGTAAAGATAAAGAGGGATAATATATGTTAAAATGGTTAACCCACCAGAAATCTATAACAGTTCCTAATTTGCACACATTTCTTAATACAGACTTTAAATATAAAAAGCAAAACTTGACAGGACTAAAAGGGAAAGAGTAAATCTCCAATTCTAGTGGTAAATTTTAATACACTTCTTCTAGTAATGATAGAACAAGCAGAAAAAAAATTAGTAAGGATTTAAAATACTTGAAGAATATAACTTAAGAAGTTGACTTAATTAACATACATAGAATACCATCTCTCAACAGAAAGAGAACGCTTTTAAGTGCACAAACATTTGCCAAATTTGAGCACATGTTGAGTGAAAAAGCAAGTTTCAAGAAGTTTTGAAGAACTGAAATCAAAAGGTATTCTCTAACCAACAATGGGATTAAATTACAATAAAATAAGTGTAAATACTCAACTGTTCAGAAACTAAGCACTATCCATCTAAATAAATCATGGGTCAAAGAAGAAATCATAAAAGAGAGGAGAAACTCACCAAACAATAGTGGAAAAGGAACATATAAACATGTACTGTGGGCTGGATTTCTGTGTCTCCCGAAAATTCCTGTGTTAAGGCCCTAGTCCCTAATGTGATGGTATTTGGAGGTGGGGCCCTCGGTTTAGATTTGGATTAGATTTAGATCGGGCCACAAGGCAGAGAGCAAGAAGGGGCTGTCTGCAGATGGGAAAGGGACTCTGCCAGGCCCTCTACCTGTGCACCTTGATCTTGGAATTCCTATCTTCCAAACAGACTTGCTGGCAACTAATTCTCCCACTTTTTCTTCTTTAAAGAAGTATCAAACTTCTACCTTTCATCTTCATTAACAAGAAATTCTATTATGTGGAAAGTCAAGCACTACAAAGCAAAGAGGAAAGTACTGTTGACGCCTACATATTCCATGTGTTCATGGCCTAGCCACAATGATGAAATTCTGCTTTTCTTGTCTCTTCTATGTTCCCAACTGCTTCACAACTTGATGATGTTGATTTTTAAGTTCCTTTAAATTAATGTACATGGAAATAGGCACATTCTAGTTGTACAATTTTGACAATTTCACACACTACTTAACTGCCTCCTTTATCACAACACAGAACATTTCATACCATAGGAAGTTCCCTTGGGTCCTTCCCAGTTAATCTCCATCCCAAGAGACAACTACTGTTTTGATGTATTTCACCTCAGATTGGTTTTGCCTGTTTTAGAATTTTATAGAAAGGAAATTATACAACATGTATCTGCTGTGTTCAGTTTTTTCCCCAACATACTGTTTGGAAGATCAATATATGTCGCTGTTTATAGTTCATTTCTTTTTATTGTAGGATAGCATAACATTGCATAAATAAGTCACAAGTTGTTTATCCATTTTCCTGTTGATGAATAATTTGGTTACTGTGAATTCAAGTGTGGGGATTGTTTCTGTGCAAGTTAGTTTGTAGGCATATATTTTTATATCTCTTGGATCAATACCTAGGATTGGAATTGCTGGGTCAAAGTGTAAGAGTATGTTAACTTGCTAAGAAATTGCCAAAGAATTTTTCCAAAATAGTAGTATCTTTTTATGTTCCTTTTTATGTTCCTGCATTTTTATGTTCCTGCCACTTTCCTGTTGCCTTTTGATATATAGCACTTTTTCATGAGATTTTTGGCCATCAAATATCTTCTTTTGTGAAATATCTGCCAAATATGTCTAAGGAGATTGTTTCAAAGTTGGAATATGCTAAGGACTTGAAAGTGTTGAGAAGCTAAGAAAAACAATTTCTTGGGAAAATGTCAAGGACACATCTTGTAATATCTGTGATAATTTGTTTCAACAGTAATAAGAAACCAATATATAATAGTACGCACAAAAGACTTTTGGAAAAACTAGTCTTTACTATGATAGTTTAAAAGAAAATGCTGATTTCCAACTCTAGCACTTCCTTTACATTTATAGTTGCCATTCAACATTCTAAGGCCAGAGAATGTCTTCTCCTACCTTTATACATGTAAACATGCAACTTATATTTATAAGTATAGACTCATGAAACCCTCAAATCGTTCCAGCTTTGGATTGGCAACTCTGTTCTTTTGACATGAGTCCATCATTTTGGCCGTGTCTGTGTGTGCACTTCCCTACTTTCTGGCATAACAAGATTTTCCAGGCTCATCTTGCACACTGCCTGCTCCAGCCCAAGAATCAGCACCCTTCCCCCAGCCTCTATATCCCCTGCCCAGGCTCAGAAGAAAGGGGATATGAGGGCAAGTAGCTGTTTGCACTGTAATAAAGATTTCACCAGAATCTAAATTGTACAAGAACCTTGATCTTGAACTTTGCAGATACTAGAACTGTGAGTAAATTCTATTTTTTAGCCACCAATCCATGGAATTTTGTTATGGCAACCTGAGCAGACTAAGACAGGGACAGTAGCTTTTATCTGTGCTGTATTTCACCAATATTTTCTTCCAGTTTATCACTTGCTTTTTCACTTTCTTTTTTTCTATACAAACGTTTTGTTTTCTTTTTAATGTTGTCAAGGGAGGCATATTGCAATCATCTTTTCAGATAATTACAGATATTATTCTCTGACTATATGCTGAAATGAAGTTTCTTAAAGGTTAATAATTATTCAGAATATTAAAACATATCATCGAACTTTTCATCTTTTCATCCTCTGACCTTAAATCTATTGATTTATCTTGTAATTTGAAAAGCTTTTTTAAAAACTATGCACAACTGTAATACCATACATTAGCCATTGGTTCACTATACTGTCTTTTATATCTCTAAACAGCTGTAAGATCTTCCCAAATGTTGACAGGTTTTATTATACAACATCAGAAACAATTTTAAGCACTGGGAAACTATCAAGCTCATGGCAATAGAGAGAAGCTTTCAAAATTTTTTGCATCTACTTCGTTAAGGACCCTTTTAATTCTTAATTGACAATAGCTGTGTTGGGGGCTGCGGGTGAAGAATTTATGTGATTGCTAACAGTCTGTAGCTGCTGCCTTGGCTCATGTGAGGCAACAAGCTTTTCCCAACAGTGTTTATGTATCATCAGACCCACTGTCAGTAGTGAAAAAGCCAAAGAAGGTCTTTCTACCATTATGAGAGTAGTTTTGGTCCACAGTCCCCATAAAAGGGGCCCTGGGCCCCAGGAGGGTCTGTGGGTCACACCGTGAGTAATTCTGCTCTAACATGTCACTTACATCTTCAAACTAATTTTTTTAAAAGATTTTAATTTTTCAATCCAACTCTAACCTCAAAGGAAAACATTAAAATCTAGAGAATCTTCTAGGCCTGGAAAAAGGTAACAGCTCCTCCTCCTTCCTATATACACCTTAGGAAGGTTTTCTTTGGCCCCTTTGTTATTCCTCATTAAGGGTAAATAGCCACATGGAGCAGAGAAGGGCATTAACTGCTTAACTAACAAAGACAGGAGGGGTGCTGGGTGTTGCAAACAAGGGCAAGTGTCAGATGTTGCCGCCAAAAGCAGATCAAAGGAGAGAACTTATCTCTGAAGTAACCAAGAAAGGAAGAAAGTCCTGACCCACCCAGACCAGACGGACACGTGTCTGTGCCACGACCTAAAGCACATCTGCGTATGTGGCAGAGCATGTAGGGGGAAGGTTTCCCAGAGGTTTCTTTCCTGGGACCCCCACCCCGACTCGGGTGAGTGCTCATGCCCTCTTGGCGGGAAGAATGTCAGCCAAAAGTTTAGGAATCTACCGGAGACTCACTATGCCTTGTCCTTCCACAAGCAAGGTCAAGATAAGCAGAGGAAAATGGCGACACCCCTACTTTTGACTCTCGGAATCATCAAAGACCTTGAAGAATATTTGAGGGGAAGGCAAGCAGGTGTTGGGGAGATGCAGGAATGCTGGCCCTGCCCATGGGTACACCCGTCAAACCCTCACACTTCTCTTAAGGGCTTTACCTATGAATGTTTTTAAACCATGAATCACTAATTCAGTAGTTACACTTCTAAAAAGTTATCCTCAGTAGCCAGATGTGCATAGAGATATGTCTCCAAGGGGATCACCCGGATCTTACAGTAGAGTGGAAACAGCCTGAAAGGAAAACAACAACAAGGAACTGGTTAAATAAATAATGGCACAGTTCAGAATTTGGACCAGGAATTCCCCCAAATAGGGTCTGCGGACCCAGGGAGGGCACTGAGACCCTTTCAGGGCATCCACAAGGTCAAAACTCCTCATAATAAAGCTACGATGATCTTTAGCTTTTTACTGTCCTGATCTTTGCACCAATGGTAATAAAACAATAGTGCGCAAGACTGCCAGTGGCCAAGCAGATCCTCAATGCCAGCAGACAAGACACTGTTGAGTTCTTTATTGCCAGGAAATAAAAAACAAAAAACACAACAGTTTCACTTGATTATGTCCTTGAGGAAGCAGTGGAAAGTATTGATTTTATCGAGTCTTGAGCCTTTAGGACACATTTTAAAATAGTCTAAGGGAAGAAATGGAAAGTACAAAAAAGCATTCTGCTAATGTGACAAGTTAGGCCCCTTGTGTGTTTGAGTTGTGGGCAAAAGAAGCTGCTTTTTTTTTTTTTTTTTTTTTTAATAAGAAGGACCATTTTTACTTGAAATGGAGACTGACAGCCGGGCTGCATTAATACTGCCATGGGCTGTAGGCACTTTTGCCTTTGTGGGCCCCTTCCTCTATAAAAAGATTTAAAATTATAGTTTATGGACTGTGTTGGTATAAAAGATATATATGTTTGGTATAGGCATTGGTATAAAGACACACATGTAAATGTTATACAGAGCAAAAGGTTTTCTTCAATCTAGGAGTGAACCTGGTGGTGCAGCCGTTAAGCGCTGAGCTTTGGAACTGTTGGCAGTTCTACGCCATGCCAGGGAAATTCCCAAATGGTGCGGCAGACCTCTCCTGCCTCGCCAGCTGCTCCCCTCAGCAGTGTGTTTCTGTCTATTTGCCTGTTCTCCTCCCTACTCTGTCTCTGGTGAGCCCTCTCACCGCCCCACGACTCTAGCCTGTGCTCCAGCTTGTATGCATAAATAAATAGATCTTTAAAAATAAATAAATAAATGAGTAAACCTTCTTTATATTCTTCTGATTTTTAAAGAAATTGAACATTTTCATGGGCCCATAAAGTTCCACGGGTCTCAGCTCTGTTCCTAATGGAGAAGTTGTGCCTGATTCACAGTCAAACTGGTTTTTCAGACTTGGGTGTGTGCAGGGTGGAATTCTCCAGAAGGCAGTTTCAATATATATAATGTTAACATTCTTGTCTTTACATGGATGCAGGTTTTTTTTTGTTTGTTTCTCTTTCTTTATGGAGGAAGGGACCCATGAAGGCAGAGATGCCTAAGGCCCATGTCATTCTACAGTCCTGCCTATGTGGTGGATGTTTTCTTGAAAATATGTGAATGAACTCACCACTTTAAAAAACCTAACTATAACATTATGTTGCCAATGATAAATTTGAACTTTCAAAAATGACCATTTTGGGCAACTTGTGTCTGCCACCATGAATTTGACAACTTTCCAATGCTTAAATATTGTATGAGGGGCTCACTGGTGATATGAGGAATGTGATTTTCTGATATTGTATGAAAAACAGTGTTCACATTTGGAAGATTAGAAGATCTGTACAACTTAATGACACAGCATTTTCCAAATGACCAATATATGATTTCACCACACCATGCATGACTACAAGAGCTATTCAAATGTAGAAACATGGATAGATTTTAATGCTACTGTGTTAAAAAGTTTATTGATTGGTTTTGGTGTCTACATTGCAATTAACCTTTAAGAAACTACTACTTCCCACATTTTGGTGTAGTGTTAAACAACAGCCAAATTATCTGAAAAGGGTACTTAAGTCCTACATTTGCTCCAAATCAGTGTCTGTGTAAGGCTGAAATTTTTTCATATGCTTCAAATAAAACAACTTATAGCAACTGATTGAATACAGAAACCATGAGACTCTAACTATCACCTACTAAGACAGACATCAAAGAAATGGCAAAATTGTAAAACCATGCCAAGCTTCTCACTGATTTTTTTTTGTTTGGAAAATAGAATTATTTTTATACAAGTGCATTATTTATGTGGCTATGTAACTCACTTAAATGTAAGAATTTTAAAAATTACTATGCATTTAAAATTTCCCTCAGCTTTAATTGCTAATAGAGCAAATAGTGATAGATACAACACAGGTACACCACTGCTCTTTGTGGGCTCTTAGTGGTGTGCTTTTTGCACATTTTAATTTTCCGAGTCTTCAATGGTGAGCATGCATTCTGATTTCCAACTGAGGGGAAACACTTTTTAAGAAGCCAGAGAAAATCCCTGGATGTCAATAAGGCCATTCGTTTGCTCTTCTTCCTCCTTCCAGTCTCTCTCAGGGGATGTTTCTGGTCGAATCCTCACTAAGCTTTAGACCCTGCTACCTTCATATCGTTACAGGCATAATGGGTGCTGCTTGCCTCTAGATTTCAGACTGTGCTCTGGAACACAAAATCCTTTTGTAGATGATGGCCCTTCAGACACCAGATAAAGAATCTTTAAACACCTGGATTCAGCTCCCAGCAACCTTGTGCAAGGACAAAGGACCTGCACCCCAACAATCAGAGGGAAGAGCTGAGGCAAGAATTTCTCTAGGGAATTAGGACTGAATTGAACTCTTGTTGTGGTCTGTTTTTGGTGGGGAGGGGGAGTGAAGTGTGACATGTTAATTTTTTTGTAATGAGGGTTATTAAAGGACACGACAAAGGTGACATTTTAAGTAATGATGATGAAAGGTGATAAGTCATCTAAGACCAGCTCAGTTTTAAACATCCATCATTGAATTTTCTGCATGTAGTCTAGAAGCAATTGTTACTTTCAAGTATTTTCATGCTTAACCTCTTTAGGAGACCCTAAGAGGATAATAAACCTGTAAAACAGATTTTTAAAAATTGAGGTGTTATTGACATAAAACATGGTCTAAGTGTAAGGTGTCCAATGTGTTGACCTGGTACATTTCTATAGGCAATATGATTGCTACTGTACTGTTAGCTAACACTCCTATCAGGTCAAATAAATTTTTATTTTTTTAAATTAAAAAAATATTATTGAGGTAACAAGACTGTTTTATAGCACAGTATATGACCTAAGGGAGTAGGTTCACACCTCCTCAGATGTCTGTCACCACACCACACCCACCACCAAGGCACCCTTATCCCTTTATTATAGACCACTGGGCTCACCCCCCTTTATCCCACCCTCCCCCTCTATAGCCTCAATATCTACCCGACTTGCTCTCTCTCTCAATTCCTTAAGGTCTCTCAATTCCTTTAGAGGTCTTTCCTGTAAAATGTGAACTCCAACTCACGTTCCCTATCCCCCTTCCCTGCTTTATTTTTCTTCACAGCATTTACACCACCTGACACACCAGCTCTTTTGTCTATTGTTTTTTTTTTTCTACTAGTGTGCAAACTCCTAGAAGGCAGGAATTTTGCATGTTTTGTTGACTGCTTCATCTTCACTACATAAACTGGCGCAGGGCACGGAGTATGACCTCTGTATTTAATTCAATTAATGAATGCATGAATAGCCTGTGTTGGACTCTGCTTCGTGGACTTTTAAAGTAGTGTAGTGAGGGCGAGGACATCGCTCAGGTTTGGTACAGGGTGAGGGAAGCATGTGAACATACAGAGGTGTGAAGATGTAGCCCCAGATCATATAGTTATGTGAATAACTGATAAATTAAAACGGTTTGAGAATAAAAATAAAGTACTGTGTAAAGCGTCGTGGTGAAGAGAACAGCCTGAAGTCCTGGAGAGGTCTTCGGTTATTTCCATAACCTCCTCCTCTCCCGCCGTCCCTCCACCCCCAGCAGCGGTACTTTAAACTCACAGCAAGGCTTCAGGTGTGTATTGTTATCCAAATTGGGTCCGCAGCGGCGTGCTGAGGTGACTTCCCTCTCCAAACTTTGGCGGGTGAACCGGAGTAGAGGGAAGGGCCCTATTAAAGTGCCCCACCTTCCCCCCTCATAGAGCACTAATGCTTTCTAATGAGAAACCCATTTAGGAACGCTAGCTAAGCTCCTCTTCTTCCTGCCGGTCTGCAATTAAAGAAAAAATCCCCCAAAAGTGTTTGATATAAAGAATCACTGTTTACATTCGTAAATCCCAACTTGGCTGCAAGAGTGAGCATTTGCTGAAACGAAGACGCTAACCGCTTCCATGAGCAAAGGAGGTCCAGATTTTCCGAGTTCACTACGAAGAACCCCAGAGGAGCCAGGTGTGCAGTAGTTAGTGGGACAAACAAGGGTTTGAAGGGTGGGCTAGCATCTAAACAGTGGGAGGTCCCGAGGTGCCCTCGGGGAGGGGTGTTGCCTTGGTGGGGAGGGAAAAGTACTCGCTGGTAACTGGGATTGTGCCTCCCTCCCGGGTGGACTGGAAGGCTGCCAGCGACGGTGCGGTGAACCCCGTGCTCACCGCCAGGCACGCAGTAGCCACTCAGTATGTGTCATTGTCACTGGAGAACACAGGCGGAGACGTGCACTAGAGAAGCGCCTCTGGGTGTGTATGTTTTGGGGGCCTTTCCAAGGACTTAGCCGCGGGTGCGCCTGGCGTTTGCGATGAACCCAGCGTCCAGACCAGGTGCCTGCGGTCAGAGCCGGACCCAGGGTTTCGGTGCAGCTGGGGACAGACCGACAGACGTCCCGGCGGCGCAGGGACCCACGCACGCAGCCGCGGAGTCGGGGTCAACGCCCGGGCGCACGGGTGGCGCGGGAGGGGTGGCCGGACGCGCGGGGACGGGATGGGATGTGACGAGCGGCGCGCTGTGCATTGTGGGAATCCCGGGGCCGCGGCGACTGGTTCCAGTTCACTCGGCAGCGGAGCCGGGCAGAGGGGGCGAGCGCGGGGCGCGCGGGCGGGAAACGAGGAGGCGGCGGGCGGGCGGGAGCGCGAGCGGGCCAGCGAGGAGCGCAGAGAGAAAAGGCGCGAGCGGCCGAGAGGGCACAGGCCGGACACCTTGCTGCTGGCACCGCCGCCGCCGCCGCCGAGCCGCCCTGTAAGTGCCGCGCGGGCCCCCTCGCCGCACGCCCGGTGCCCGCCGCCCGGGTCCGGCCGCTGCACTCTTGCGGGCGCGGGTGCCCGGGAGCGGTCGGGCCTGGCGCGCACCGGGCGGCGCTCAGCCGGGGCTCCTGCCGCCGGGCTCGGCGCGGCCCATGCCCGGGCCTCGCGCGCGCGCGCGCGCCGCCCTCCCAGGCCCTGCCCCGGCCGCGCGGGATTCCCTTTGGTTTTGTTCAAAAGGCAAACCCGGAAGCCAACTTCTCTTAGAACCGCGTCCTCCTGCCCGCGCCTGGGCGCTTTTGTGGGAAGACAGTTCTGACCCCTCCCCAGACCACCCTTCCTGGGGGAGGGGGGGACGGACAGGCCGGAGGAGGCCCGGCGGTGCTTGGCTGGCCAGCCTGGGCCTGGCGCTTGGGAGCTGTTGTGCGCGGAGTTGTACTTGGTGAGGCGCCGCCGGCCCGCGAGTTGCCCACCGTGCACAATAAGTCGGACCGGAGATCCAGGTGGCTGTGGTGCAGGCGTCTGGCTCGGTATCGTTTCGGGGGGAAGCTGGGGGAGACTAGCCGGGACTGCAGCCAGGCGGGGAAAGAGAGGGGGTGTCCAAGGACAGGCTGGAGAGTGGCCGCGGGAACCCCCGCCGCTCTCGCTAGTCTCCTAGTCAGCCTTTTGTTTGCTTTGTGGTTGGGAGTTTTTTTAAGGTAACTCCGGAAGGCTGTAGGCTCCCTGGGTGGAGGAGGCCGGGAGAGAAGAGGCTCCTGGGGGATGGGGGAAGGGGAAGGAAGGGGGAGGGAGCTCAGGATGCTGCTGGCCCTGTCACCTGACAACAGGTGTGCGGGATGGTGAGCCCCACCTCTGCGCCTGCAGGGACCATAGATCACTCTAGAATCTTGTCATTGCATTGCCTGGAAAGTTCTTTTAGGGATGTTAGGGAAAATATTCTCGCGTTTGAAAGTCAGACTTCTGTACAGATAATTGAGACAAACCATGAATTCAACAATTACAATTACCGTGAAGTCCTTTTAAAATTTTAATGACCCTATAAACAGCATATAAGAATAGACAGAAGGGCATTCCTGCTAGCTTCTCTTTTTCTTCCCACCTTTGTGGTTTGAGGTTTTACCATTAACGGGGAGGGCTTTGTTCCAAAGCTTCCTGTTCCAGGGACTCAGGGAATTTTGAACAGCTATAGGTTTGAGTGGAAGACTCCAGTTGTAAATTAGGTGGAATTCACCTACTGCAGGCCGCCCTTCTGGTACTAATCTGCTGTCGGGTATTATTAATTCTGAAATGTACACCTGCTTGAAACTGTAATTAATACTTCTTGTACACAACCAACCGAAGTTGGGCAGCATTGTCTTGTTCTTGTACAAGAGGTTCTCTCATAAGGACACATGTTTTTAAAACACCCTTTTTTTCCCCCTCAAACATCCCCTCCACGCACACAAACACACCCTCAAGACTTTAAATTCTTTCCCCCGTCTAGTTTTAGGAGAGTGGGAAATCTCTCCAGTGTATTCTTTACATCTGTTACCATTGTTGATGCTGATTCCAACATAAAGTCCATAGGCAGCTGGAAGGGGCTAAAGTGAAAATGGTTTGAGGCAGAGCCCTTAAAATGAGGGAGGAATGGCTCACATTCTGTTGTACTTTGAGGTATCTAGAATATCACAGGTGACATTCTAATCCACAGTCAGAAGTCACTGGAATGGTCTGTACCAAATGGGTTAGAGGTACCTCTCAATCTGCCATTTCTTCTGGTCCTGGAGACAGCAAAACTCCCAAAGTACCCTCAGGCCTTTCTCCTAGAGAGACTTGGAGTCAATATATCTGGGTCTTTCCTCTCATACCTTCAGGCCTAAAGCTGTCCCAAGTCACTTAAAGTAGATGTATTTAAATAAATAAAAGCACAAGTTGAAAACCCCAAGCTGACAGACCACAGCGTGAATCTGCATGCGATGGTCATCAGAACTGTGGCAGCACTCGGAGTTTCCATTTGGGTGTGTGTTGGGTTTTTCACAACCCCATTTTTGGCATATCGTCTGGGAAGGAGCAGGGTGAATGGAGCCCATACCCAACCTCTGGGTTCTCCCCATGTTCTGTAGATTTAGAAGTACATTGTGTGCTCCACCTGAGCTCTCAGGAGAGCCCAAGTGGGTTAGCTCTTCATTCCAAAGAGTTGTATGGCTTGTTTGCTTGGGTCAAGCCTGCCAGACAGGCACCTTGCAGCCTTTCAGTAAATATTTCCTGAGAACCCACTCCAGGTCAGGCACTGGGAACACAACCATGATCAAGATATGCCTGGTCCTCATCCTCAGGAACCTGACACGAGGCGGCAGACAGGCAGTGGCTGCTGTGGGGTCAGAGCAGGAGGCCACAGAAGTGCCCATAGTAGCCCCCAGGGCAGTAACATAGCCGGAGTGGGTTCTTGCCAGGAACAGGGATGCCAAGTAGGAGTTGGCTGGACAGAGGAGGGCAGGTGAGGACAAGCATTTGGAACCTGGGGAACTTCATGTAAGGAGGAGAATGAGAATAGAGGTCTGCCAGAGGCACTGCCAGAGGCTCAGGATGGCTGATCCTAATGAGTCAGGTGGAGCTAGAGCACCAAATGGGATCCTGATTGGAGCTACTCTGAGGGACTTAGACCTCACCCTGAGAGGGTTAGAAGCAATTAAAGGCTTTGTGTGAAGAGAGATGTGGTCAGGTGTTACTTATTCTTACGTAGTCTTAAGCATTCTCTTCATGTAGCCAGCAACTGTTGAGTGTCGCTCTCCACTGACACTCAACTAGGGTTCAGCCCTACAGAAGCTCACCTGTTAATTTTTCCTCCACCTTCCCCTGGAGTGATTATCTTAGGGTTTGGCACAGCCTTTAAAAGGGAGAAGAGGTAGGTTTCCTTGTGAAACAGTCAGAGGGTGCCTTACTAGTCTAATATAGTGCAACTAGGGAGAATGCCACCGAATGAGCTTGCAGAAGTAAAATTTTAATCCAGACTAGCTTCCTGCAAACTGTTTCTTTTCCTGCTTGTGGTAAATAACACTTGTGTTTGGGTTTTGTTTTTTCCCATCACTAAAAACTGAACCCATGAGGTAGAAAGGTCTGCTGGAACAAAATGTGCAGTTTAGGACTAACTGACTGTCTCAGGTTTCCTTCTCTCCCCGTTTGCAACCCCTTTTTTCACTGAGGATCAACTCAAAAGAGCCTATGCTCTTTTATCGTCCAACTCATTGTGTGATATAGTGTTTTATGAATGGAGAGATGTTTTTCCTCAATGGCCGGAGCATAAGAGCAGGTCTGTGTTCTGAGCCAATCAGAGTGCATCTTGTGAACCCCAGCTCTGTGAGAGTTGTGTAGTATATCCAAGTGCCTCTGGGGACATGAAGCAGTGACATCCTTAATCATTTGGTGTGATAGGAGTAAATGGAAGGAAATGCTATAAACAGGATTGGTGTCCTATGTTTCAGAATTAAGTGTCTCCAGTTTGCCTTCATGATTGGAGTTGATGGGAAAGTGACAAATGCATGTGGACATGTGGACACGTGGGCATTTATCCAGTGACAGGGAATTGATGGGACAGCTTTTCCTTGGCAGCAGTGCATCAAGTGCTGTTAGCTTAGGTTATTCATCCACAGGTGCTGACATAGGGCTCTCTGAGTAGCAGCTAGCACACAGTGAATGCACACATTCACTGCTGAGATAGTAAAAGACTTCATGATTGACTGTTCTAGTGGGTTCCTGAGTGTCTAAGGTTTTTCATGCTGCTGCTTTAACAGATCAGTTTCATACAGTTGTGAGGAGGGTATTTTCCTTTGTTCTCTTATTACCTAGTCTTTCAGCAAGAAGAGAGTCATTCCCCCTCCCCCCCACCCCATAGCATTGTCAGGGAGTCCTAAGAACTCTGTGTGGCTCACCCTCAGCCATCAGGCATTTGGGGTGTTTCCAGCTACTCAGGCTCCCTGAATATTGAGGGTCTGGACTTCGACAGGGATTTGACCAGATAGGTGTATGTGAATGATCCTAGGGAACTACTCCCCTGCCTGCTATCCTACTTGCTCCACCTCTTGAGTCCTGTGGCCTTTGGAAATGCTGTTCTATTTTTCAAGAAATTCCTCCACTGTAATGCCAATGAATCAGTCACTAGGCAGCTAGCATTTCAGCACCTACCAGGTACCAGGCAGGGTGATGGGTCTGGGAAACAGCAGTGGGCAGAGCTGACTGGTCTGTCCCATTAACGGTCCACGGAGGGTAGTGCTGATACACTGTAACAGTGCCAGAAATGGGCCTTTTGGCTTTAGCAAGTTGGTATCAATTGGAAATAGAGTTGCAGTCAGGTTAGAAGCTACATTTGCAGAGCATTTTACATAAGACTGAGAAACCAACTGAATATGTTAAAGAGTGGGGGTGGACTATGGGATATTATAAGGGATCTTTAGCTACACGTTGGAGTCCCAGCAGGAATGTCCATTGGGAGCAATTCAGCCTGGTTGACCTCTGGCTGCTGATGTTACAGGGTGATGGGCTGGAGGTCAGCAGGGCCTTGTGTGCAAGACTAGAGTCTGGGTATGGGGCTGTCAGAGTGAGTCTGTGATCGGTGACACCAGGCATCGCCGCAGCAGGAAAACAGAGGAGGGAGCCCCTTGATAGGTCCGCATCCCCAGAGAAGGCTTTGGGACCGCTAGGTAGGATGGCCCCAGACAGAGACCTGGAGGGAGTGTTCCACACTTAGCAGTATCTGCCAGTGGGTGGGGATGAGATGGGAATGCAGGTCAGTTGCAGTGAGGAGCCTTTTGGGGTGCCTTGTGGGAGCGGGTGGAATGGCATGTTAGGTAGGGAGAAGGCCCTTTGCCCTTTTCACCTCCATTACTTTTCTCAGTAGTAGAGGACTCGTTTTTGTGTCTCGTTTTCATGGGGTCCTCACACCCTGGCTTCTAATTTGTCTTGTGCTATGAGGACAGATCACGTTGCCCTGTCACATCTCAGTTGTTGAACTGTGGTCAAAGACTTGCTTCTCCCGTTTCTGAACAGCCCCCTCTCCAGCTGCATGTCTTTGTGCAAGCTTTGGGTTTCTGCAAACAAGATTCATGCCCTTGTAATTGATTTATAGTTGGAGAAGTTGCACAGATAAAGACCACAGAGATCCAGCCCTTCAGGACCAACCACAGAATTTTCATTTCCTGGCCTGATAACAGTTAAAAAAAAAAAAAAAAGGCAACCAAGCTAATATGTGGTGATGAATGAATGCCACGGTGTCTGAAGAGCTTCACTTTCTGAGCATGTGTACTCGGCAAAATCGTGGCTTCAGTGTGCAATGAGTCCACCTAGGAAGAGCTCAGCTTCAGTGGCACTTTGATAAGATAGTGTGTAGCCGTTTCTCCCGTAAGCTTTGTCCAGGCCCTGAAGAGAAGCTTAGTGTGTTAAGTGGCCACTTCTTCTGTGACATAGGACAGTCGTCTCTCAGCAGATGCTGGATGTAGGCCATGCGTAGGTCAGGGCCCAGCAGGCTTTGTCTGGTCACTCATCCCTGGCTTCAGGGCCTGCTTTCAAGTTGCTTTGTTAGGTGGCAGAGACTGGCTGTTTCCTCTTCTCCTGAGCAAATAGCTAGAGGCGTGGCCATGTGGGGAAGTTAGAGTCTATGTGGTGTGCCCCACTTCCAGGCTTGGCCCCTGAAAACCTCCATGTGTTCTCCTGAGTGGCCTTTCCCTTCTGTGTTAACCTGGGAATCCTGCTCTGAAGGTCGGGGTCTGTGTCTGACCCCATGAGTGATCCTGTGGAGAAGTGCCAGCCCATCATGGAAATCCATTCTGAACTTTCCAGAAATGAGAAATTAGTTGTAGGACTTACCTGTCACAGTAGCTAGTGCCAGCCTTACCAGTACAGTCATTGAGGTCAGCTCTTAAGGAAGGTGACCTCTTTTCCATCTGTGCAGGTTGTCATCATTTTTAGTAACTTGACCGACCACTCACTGAGTGGGTGTCAGGCCCCTTCCATGCACACTTCAGTCCTCCCATCAAGTCTTTGATCATCTTCACTTGGCCTGTGAGAAAATAGGCTCGGGCATTAGTTCACTTGCCCGAGGCACAGAGGCAGTGACAGAGCCACGACTTGAATCAGGTCGGTCTGACTTTGGTGTTATTAACCACAAGGCTCAGCAGCCATTTCCCTCACTTTCCCCACAGTCAAGCCTGCCATAGCCACCCACACCTGCAGAGACCGCTGAGGAACATTGTGGCCCATTCCTGGGGTTACCTGCATAGCTGCGGGGTGATCTTCCAAATGTTATGGCTGCATGGCTTAGGCAGGATTCGTCCATAGCTGTGGCTGCAGCTTGGATCTCTAATTGCATGTGCAAAGAGACGCGGGGAGGGGCAAGGAATAGGCTCTCTGCAGGACTACCCCCTTGGGCTGTTTCATGGAGGGGAGCCTGCCTCAAAATGAAGTGTGTAGGTGCCTTCTGTCGCAGAGTGGCTTTTGAAATCTTCCTTGAGACCCAGGGATGAGATTAAGATCTTCCCTGGGGCCCAAGTTGAGTGCAGTAGCTGGAGTCGGGTGGCTTGCATTTCAGTCTGTTTGGGAGGTGGCACACAGGTGTGTACCAGGGTATCTGCCGTGGGAACAGGCAGCAGGGAGCAGGTCCATGGTCGGGGTGAGTATCAGCTCATCAGGTTGGCAAGAGGACACAGGGGTTCAGGCAGGGGAAACAGCATGTACAGAGACCTTCTGGACAGAGCTCAGGCCGTCGGGTGGCCGGGCATCTGAGCCCAGGCAGGGCTGGCAGGAGGCATGGCTGCACAAGTAGCTGAAAGACGCTGTTCGTGACTGAGTTAAGGTGATGTGGGACCAGCAGGGGAGGCAGAGATCTCAGCGTCTGTGGAGAGAGACTGGCGCTGGGGAGACTGGGGAAGGACGAAAGAGCTGAACCGGGTAGGGTGGGTGAAGAGAAGAGGCTCCAGCAGCTACAGGGGTGGGCTCGACAGAGCGTGGCTGGTGGGTGCTGGACACATCGGGTAGAGAAAAAGGGCCAGGTCGACACCTGCTGGGTAGCTTGACGCGTGGTATTGCCGCTCACGGGGCTGAGACATGTGGGGAGTTTGGTGTGCCCACGGGACTTGTAGGGGGTCCTCACCTTAGGCAGTGAGAACAGAGCTCTGGGGTTCAGCAGCCAGGTGTGTGTGGGTGAAAGCCCTGGGGGGTCACGGGCGGGCGCACTTGACGACCATGGCGAGGGCGGAAAGCAGTACCGGGAGGCGCACATGCAAGGACTTAGGGTTCCCGAGTGCTAATGGCCCTTCTCTCCAGCAGGGAAACGTGCACTTGTCACTGGGGCACCCCATATCCACCCAGGCAGGCCTGCAGGAGACCACTGGGGTCTGGGCCCCAGTAACAGGGCTAACATCCATCACTGACCACAGGTCTCTCCTACTGAAAGAGATCTAGAAGGGCATTGGGCTGGTCTGTGAAACATTTGTAATAAAGCAAAAGACTCAGTGGCACCTTTCTCTGCAAACACATGCATACCTGTGTACACACACATTTCCTGCTCAGCGTAAGCAGAGGGCGTATGAGTAGGGACTGTTTTAAAACAGCTCACTGTAACAAGAAATGGAGCCCAACTGTTTATTTCAGAAATCCTCAGACACTTTTGGGATTCTCCGGCATTCAAGGATGCACTGAGGGTTGCTGTCCACCTGATAAGTCCTCATCACAGAGATTACCTTGTCTAACATCCATCTTGAACCAGGGTTTGAACCCCCTAAATTCTGTTGGATGTGTCAGCACATCTCCCCCAGAGTGCCTAGGAATTCTGCTCTCTGCTGTTTCAGCCATCTCTCTGGTAGGCAGACACATTGAGGTGTTCCTGGGGTCACACCGTTAGGTGTGGAGCAGGCATGCCCCAGATAGAGGGTGGCATGTCAGTAACAAGGACTCCTCTCTGGCTCCAAGGGCACAGAGGCACATAGGTGTTGGAGCCATAGAGGCCCATTCACCACCCAGCCTCCATTTACCTTTGCCACTAAATGGAGACCTCCCCGTTCGGTTCAGTTCTGACCATAAATGTCCTTTCGGGAAGGCTTGTTCGGTGACTTCACAGCCCCACTCCCAGCACCTTACAGCCGGCCCTTTGAAGCTCTAGTCACCACTATCATTTAAATGACTGGGTTATTTTCTGCTTCTCTTCCCAACCAGCTCCAGGAGAGCAGGGACTGCTCTGTCTCAGGCACTGCCTTCTCCATTCTTTAGCACAGCCCCTGAGCTGAATGCATGAATGACTTGAATTTGCTTAGCAAACATCTGAGACCTTGCTTTGGGGCTCCACGAGGAATACAATCCTGCAGGAGCGGGCAGCCAGCCCGGCAGATAGACTGGGCTTGGGGGGGCTCAGCGCCTGTAGGCAGTGGCATCTGTTTGCAGGACGTGTGCCTACCAAGGGACTGGAGTGTGGAGGGGCGGGGGGCACTGTCCCCATGATCCTGACTAGTGTGCCTCTTGCCTCCACAGTGTACGTACTGAGCCACCTCCAGGGCCACCGCCATGTCGAGCCGGGGTGGAAAGAAGAAATCCACCAAAACCTCCCGGTCTGCCAAGGCGGGAGTCATCTTCCCCGTGGGGCGGATGCTGCGGTACATCAAGAAAGGCCACCCAAAGTACAGGATCGGAGTGGGGGCGCCAGTGTACATGGCCGCCGTTCTGGAGTACCTGACAGGTGAGTGCCCGAGTCACCCACAGACACCACTGACTCAGATCGCAGCCTCCCGACAGCTTTCCAAGGACTGATAGCACCTTTTTTTGGTCTCTATTTTGAAACTTAAAACCTGTGGATAAGTTACACAAGAACAAATGAGAAAACTTGTTAACAACTGGCAAATCTAGCTAAAAGTTTCTTGTGCTGTTCCAGGGGATCTGTGTTCTTTTTATATATAAAAGCTTGTGGTCTCATTGGCAACTCCATAGCAATTGTGGGAGGCCAGCTGGGCACGGATAGCACCCCCAGCTTTAAAGCAGAGGAAGACCAGTTATCTGGGGCCGCACGTAACCAGTCAGGAGTTAAGAATGGACCCGGACCCTGTTGTCTAGTTGTAATGCTTTGACCATTTAATACTACACACACCGTCAAGCTAGGTGGCAGGAGGGGCACCCTTATTCCTGCAGCCACCTGTCCTGCAGTCAGAAAGGGGACACTCAGCAAGACAAGGTGTTTCTTCCAGCGTGAACAGGCAGGCAGCAGGAAAACTGGCCACTTCCTCTCTCCCAGGCCTCTCAATAAGGCCAGACATAGGCTTTCCCATGGAGAGCACATCATGTTCTGTTGGAAGCGCTGAAGCCCAAAAGCTGGTTGGTGTGTTGTCGTTGTGAGGTGTTGACACATAATCCACAACTTTGGCCCTCTGCTTGCCTGAATCTTACCTGGCCTGCCCGATGCCGTGAGCTCGGTGTGATTCTTCCTGTTATGGAGACGGGGGAAAGAGGCCCAGAGCTTACGTGGCACAGCCAGGAAAGCCATGTATCGCGCTGGTGGTCAGGGAGGCCAGGGGAGATGTCCCCAGGTAGAGAGCAAAGGGCAGTGTCCTTGCTGTGTCACCCAAAGGGAGTCCCTTCAGGGGCTGGGCTCCAATTTCCTTACTACTCAAATGGGGACAATAGTCCCTGCTCTGCCACCTCCAGGCTGCTGTGTGAGCCAAGGGGGCTTTGTGTGAGTACCCTGGGAAAGCTGACCTGCTGTCAGACCCAGCTGGCCCACGTCTCCTGGCTCCCCAAGGCCACAACGACCCTGGCACTGGGGTGTCCACAGACACTGTCATTAGGTTAGGCGTGTCAGTTTGGTTTCTTCCATCAAAGCTTCCTTTTTCAGTTTTCAGGGTACTGGGGATACCATGTACCCGTCCTGTCTCTGTACATCAGAGGCAACCACTGTCTGTGCCACACGAGGAATCTGTGTCTCTCCCCTGTCTGAATCTGAGCGCGGTGCTCTTGAGGTCGAGGTCAGTGCTTCTGTGCCCTGGCCCGACATGCCTGTGCCCAGCCACCATGGGTGTGGTTGTGGTTGTGGTCGCTCCGTGGCGTGGGGATGGTCAGGGTAGCCCTTCACTGGCGCCAGAGAAGTAGCTCAGGGTGAATCCTTTACTCAGTGTCTGCCACGTTAACCCTGTATAGTGGAGAATAATGCACATTTTTAACTTTTGCCAGGGTCCTTCCAGGAGACTTCGGTGGAGTGAGTTGAGCCATTTTCTCTGTCTGTGCATGCCCTGAGTCCTTGGCATGACCAGTGTGCAGCATCTGCCCCCAGGCACCTGGCCTGCTCACGGTGGGCCTGGCAGGAGACAGCCTGAGCTGTGGGGCTGTGGTCACTGCTGTGGCCGCTTGTGCCCTGTGTTGAGCAGAAGCTCTGCTCAACAGCACCGTCATGCACCGTCATGCACCCCCACTTTCTGCTCTCATAGCCCCTGGGCTTGGGCCTTGAGGGCATGTGGACATTTGGAAGCTCTGACATCTGCCTGAATCTGATGTTTCCTTGTGGCTGGTCCCAGGTAGTACTTGGTGTGCCTGGATGTTCAAATGAAACCAGGCAGAGGCAATAGAGGTTCAGAGTGTGGAGAGCTGCCAGTTCTTCTTGTGGCCTTAGCCCGTCACTCACGTCTGCAGCTGTATTTGTCTGTAAGCTGGGAATGGCAGTAACGGTCTCCAAGGATTATGAGGCCGGAGTGAGAGGGTGCTCACGTGCCCACACAGCATAGGTGCCCAAATGCTGACCCTCAATGTTAGGTTTAGAGCAAAAGAGGAAGGAGCCCCTAGTCTTCCTGGCCGGCCCACCAAGGTGACTTCTCTTAGGGCTGGTGAGGGGCACTGTCATTGTCTACTCATGTGTGTTGTCCTCCAACTGCTCAGACCCCACAGGCCTCCCCAGGCACCTGCAGGGCGTCTCGGCAGCGTCAGGCCTGCTCTCAATTGTTGGAAGCTGCCACTCGACTTCTCCTCATAAAGTCTGCATCACCCTCAACTCCGAGATGCCCTCTTACCAAATTCTCTCTGATGTCAAAGGTCACTTTTGTTTTGCACTCCCAGCACACTCATGGAAACCTTCTAGAAGAATTTTTTTGGCCAGCTGGGAACCAAGCAGGTCCAGCCCCAGGCCTATCTTAGGCCAGAGCAGATTCCAGACCACACAAGAGTGTGACCAGCAGCAGCTCTGCAGGCCACAGGCCATCAAGGCCCAGTCACACGAGCCTCTGGGAAGAGCATGTTTTCCGGGGTCAGGTCTCAAGCAAGTATTCCTCCTTGGGGTTGGCTGAAGCTGGGCTAGGTGTGAGAGGAGTTGGTAGCCTCTCCTCTTGCTCTGAAACTTCAAGTGGGCATGTATTTCTTTTGGGTATAGAGCACAATCATCTGCTGAACTTGAAAAAGCAACTTCTGCAACAAGCAGGAGTCTGGCAATTAAACACCTCCTTCCCCCATCTCTGTGCCTGGCCCTGTGGCCCTGCTGAGTTGTCCCAGCATTCTCCCTGAGGGGTATGATGCAGTCTTGTCTTCTCAGTGCCACGGGACTCCCTGGGACTTCCCTGTTCTACACCCCCTTGACCTTCTTGCTAACGGATTGTAGTGGTCCCACCCCTTGGAGTTGCTGTGCAGGTTGATAATGTATCTCAAGTGTTTAGCTAGAATTCATAGGAAGCACTCAATATATGGTAGATGAAAATAAGTGTTATAGGGAAACTGAGGCAGTCAGGGGCAGCCTCTGCCTAGCCATCATCTTTACCCCAACGGTACTGTGGTACCTGTGCTGAAATGATAGTTGAAAGGATAGTGACTCATCTCGTTGGAGTTGCTTCTCTTGCCTGGCACAGCACCACACAACTGGGGCTATAGGAGATGTAAGATAAGAAACTCAGGGTACAGCTTTTGCCCAAGGGAATTCCCATGGATGCTGGAACTCAGGACCACAGTAAGGACATGGGGCAGAGCTAGGGGTTAGGTGATGACACTCAAATCCCATGGTGTGGGAGCAAGTGAGAAACATGTGGCAGAACAAAGGGCAAACACACCTATTGCTTGATGGTCTTAAGTCACAGGTTTGAGGCTTCAGTGTTGCTGCAACTGTGTTCAGCAACACAGTTGCTGAAACTAAAGTGTTTGGTGAAATTGAAAGAGATAGTCTACCAAAATAAGACCGTATGGCTGAAGTCAGGCTAGAGTCACATTCCCTCCTGGGAGATGGGTAGGTGAATTACTTTGATGAGTTCCCCCAGTAAAGGAATTTGTTTTATTTGGGAACTACCAAGCAATACCTCTCTTATTATAGGATATTTCAGAACCTTTCACATACTGTTGTTACCATAAGTCCCCGAGGAAGAAATGTGCTATGTTCCCAAACTTCTATCACAGAAGCCTTTCAGGGAACAGCAGTAAACATCTGGCACAGTACAGTGTAGAGGACCTGTTGTGGGTTAAGCCCATGATAAATGGCACTACAGGGAGCTCAATGAGGAAACAAAATCAGATGCCACCAGAGAATGAGCTTTGTGGCTCATTTGTTGGCTGTGTGGCATGGAGATGCAAAACTTGACAAGTAGGTAAGGGGACCTAGGTCTTCCTCCCCCAGACAGAGCACATACAAGGTGCTTAGATCTTTGATAAGTGGGGTGTTCACTTTGCTCAGCTGAGTCACTTGGGCACTGACTAGGGGAGGACCTGGCTTTCTGGAGGCCCCGTACTAGACAGACATCCCTGCTGGAGGAGCTTACCCTGGGAGGAAGGACCTCTGCAGCCATTTTACCCAACCTCTGAGAAAACAGGTCTGGCTCCTATTCGTTGCATCCCAAAAGGGGTGTGATGACATCTTTTTCTTTTTTTGGTCCAGAAGTCCTCTACATAACCCGATCACATACCTTATTCCAACTTACCTTGTAGGACGTAAGCCTGCTTGCGAAATCAAATCCACTCTCAGAGGATTTCTTGACTTCAAGGAGGATGGAAAGCACCATACCAACCCTCTAGCTGCATGTTGGCACCTTGGCACTGAGCCTGCCCCCTCCCAAGGTGGCCACTGTCCTATACTCTGATCCTTTAAAAAAAACGAGTGTCATAGTGTTGCATTCCTATCTCTCACAAGAGATGGCTGTGGCTAGAATTTTTTTTTCTTATCTTCTTCAGATCTAATGTACAGAAAGATGAGGACCTCTGGGTTTGCATATTCTTAATCCCCAACTGACCCCTTTTCCATTTTCCCAGCCCTTCCCCTCCCCACCGCCCGTGTTTCTGACCTTGGTCTTCCTCTTCTGTCTCCTAACAGGCAGCACTTGCCCTCATGGCAGGTGGTTCAGGCCCAGGCTCTTCACTAGCCTGGTGATGCTTATAGCGCCCGCTCCCAACTGGGGAACAACTCTGGCAGATCTTATGGCCACTTTATGGACTGGATGGGACCCAGTTCTTGGACCTGACTGCATCCTGCAATAAAACCCCGAATGGAAAGGAATGGTGGTTAAAAATAGACCTTGTTGTCTGGTTTTGGCTAATGGGACAATCATCCTTATGCCAAGGATGGTTTGTTTGATTTCCGACCTGTAATCAGGGTCAAATATCGCGTACCCTTTAGTGTTAGTCATTGTGCTGTCCCATCTCCTGTGAGGTAGAGACAGCCCTCTCCTATCAACAGCACATCCTCCACGCAAATTTCACAAGTACGTATCACTCTTGGCATTTCTGTCCTAGGGAAAAAAGAGACCCTACAAACTTGGACGATGAGGGTGGGCTGAGCTGACAGCTGACTCTGTCACTCCCCTGGCCTCCTTATCACTTTCCCATCTATCATAAGACATCCTAGTGTGTGCTGGGCTTATAGCTCAAAATCGAACAAGAAGAGGGCAATCTGGGCTCCTGGACGCCCCCAGGCCTTTTGAGTTCCTACATCCCTTGCTTCTTGTGTGGCCCCTCTTAGACTAATGCTTCAGACCAGGACCCTAACTCTTGCAGGCACCTGTTTGGGCCTTCCTTCTGTGCCAAGGTGTTCAGCACCCCACCACAGTGCTCACTCTTCTGCAAAACCCTTCATGTCCCTTAACAACACAAAGCAAAAGCACAGGAAAGGGAACTCAGAATTTTATGAAGACAGAAGGGTGCAACTAGAAAAAAGTTGGAGACACAAGTTGAAATCCCAGTGTGCTACATGCTCAGTGTGTGCAGAGGCACTTAAATGCATTTTCTTTTCTGGTTATGTGAGTAGCTTGTATTTGAAAATTTAAGGAGGAGATAAAACTCAGAATCCCACTGCCCAGAGATAGCAGCTGGCAGTGAGTGTCCTGTGTGTCCATGCACGGAAGAAAGATTTTCCTCTATTTTTTTTTTAATTAATGTCTGCAAATGATGATCTTCATTGGTAGCTAATCCCAGAAAATCGTCATTTACATCATCTTACAGAGTAAACTGTGACATAATTTAGGAAGTATTCCCTGCATCTGCTGTATTGTAGTCTCTCTCCAGTCTCCCGGGAGAATCACTCCACAGCAGAGGCACGTTCAGGGAGCATTGGAAGCCCAGTTTAGTGTGTGCACCTTGACGTTCCCTGAGACGGCAGATGGCTGGCACGTTAGCAGACCACGATGGTCAGACTTCAGGCCTTGAGGCTAGTGCATGGAAGCTGCCAAGGAGTGGACACCTGCAGTGTTTCACTAATCCCCCTCACACCCCAATATGTGGAGGTGACAGCACAACTTACAGACACTCTTCTCCTGGGGACATGAATCTGCTCTTGAACTTAGTAACTGAGTTTTTTATCTAGTCCTTCTAAAGAGTCTGAGGTTGTCCAGGAGAATGTAAATGTGACCTGAGCCCACTTCATGAAACTGTGGCCCCATTTCTCTTGCTCTCCCAGGGCCAGTGGCCAGAGAGTATCATTTGGATCTGAGAAAGAATAGGCCTCAGTGTTTTCTTTTGCAATTTTTTTTCTCCCAGTCTGTGATTTGTCGTCTTCTTTTAACAGTGTCTTTCATAGAGCAGAAATTTTTAACTTTAAGGAAGTCCAGTTTAATCTTTTCTTTCATGGATGGTGCCTTTAGTGTTGTGTCTGAAGTACCATCACCAAACCCAAGGTCATCTAGATTTTCTCCTATGTTGTCTTCTAGTTTTGCATTTTACATTTAGAGCTATGATGCATTTTGAGTTGTTTTTGCAAAGGCTGTAGGGTCTGTGTCTGTGTCACTTTTTTGCATACGGATGTCCACTTGTTCCGGCACCATTTGTGGAGAACCTCACTGCTTTCTTGAAGATAAACCCTCTTGCCTAGGAATCCTCAATGGCTAGGAAGTCTCACTAAGAAGTTTTTTTACAATTTCTTTTTGAAGGGTAATATGCAGCTTTCATTTCTGCCATGGGGTCTGCAAATAGATAGGCAAGTTCCTTACCAAGAGTTCTGTTTTCGCTTGAGCCAAAGGAAAAGGACATAGCACCCATTTGAGATTCAGGCAAAGAAAATGGCGTAATCAAAACTAAGTTTGATTCTCATCTCAGACCTTCCAGCTAGGATCACTTGGCATCTGATTAAAGTACAGCCTTTGGTTTTTACTTAGTGAGGGTCTTCTGGGAATATGTTTTCTTGACAACTGTTTTTGAACATGTCTTACTCTCACCCGAACCTTGCAGCCTTTATTAGTCTCTCCGTTCTTGCCTCTTTTTTCCTTATGGAACTCAAAGTAAACCTGTTCGCGTTTGACTGTCTTCTGTAGCTCATTCATATTGTTCACGTCCGTCTATGTGATCTGCGTAATTAGTTTTGATCAGTCTTCTAAAACTGTCTCTCAGTTTAGTAATTCTTTTCAGCTGTAATTTCTCTGCTATTTAATTCAGTCACTGAATTTTTAATTTAAGTGCTCATACTTTTTCATTAATACAAGCTTGGTATTCTTTTTTGAATCTGGTTGGCCAATCTTTATGATCTCTGTCTTCATTTTTGAGGTTTTCGTTTAGGTACATATAGTTGTTATATATTTATATAAATTATCCTTTTTATTCAAATTTGTTGAGGGATAATTGATATGCATAATTATATATATATTGAAAGTGTACAGCATGTTGATTTACACTGTGAAATGATTACCATGTTCATCCAAGTAATTCTAATATCTGATGACTTTATGAATCTATTTCTGCTGAATTTTGAGTCATTGTTAGGAAAACCTGAGGTTTTCTCTGAGGTTGCAAAGGAATTCTCTCTTTTGCTTTGTCTTTTTATGGTTTAATTTTTTATGTTTTTTACTCTGGTCTACTTTGAACTTAAGCTCTTATATTTGTGAGATAGAGATCAGCTTAATTTTGTTCCAGAGGGCTGCCCGTTTACAGCAACATATTTGACTATTCCTTCTTTTTCCTGGTTATCTAAGATGCCACTTTTATCATATATGACATTTCTAGATATAATTGGGTTTATTTCTGGACTTTTCTGTTTCATTGGTTTGTCTGTCTGGTTATATACTTGATGGTTCTCTTATCTGGCAGGTCTTTCACTGTCTACTTTTTTTTTTTTTTTTTTTTAAAGATTTGTTTATTTATACATACAAGGTGGGGTACAGTCCAGAGGCGTGGGGCGGCAAGAGGGTTCACCAGAGACAGAGTGGGGAGCAGAACAGGCAGATCAGATACACTGCTGAGGGGAGCAGTGGGCGAGGCAGGAGAGGTCTGCAGCGCCATGTGGGATTCTCCCAGGCCGGGCGTCGAACTCGCATCGCTGCTGCCGACAGCTCCACAGTGCAGCGCTCAACCACTGCCCCACCAGGGAGGCCCTTTCACTGTCTACTTTTGTGGGAAGTATTTTCTTTAGTAAGTAACACATACCCATGGTAACAGTCGCAGAATCCCACACAGTGAAACATTCCCATCCTGGAAGCAATCAGTTATTATTTTCTTATATATGTTCTATATCTTTCTAAAGATACCTTTTTTATTTTTCTTTTAAAATTCCAGAAAGGGAAGCACCAAAAAAGGAGTCAAGATAATGGGTATATGTGATAGGCGGAGATCGAGATTTATGTTTGAGCCAAAAATCTTGTCTGGGAGAGTGTGAAGATTGTTGTTCTGCTCTTCTCAACACGTCAGTCTCTTCAGCTGACTGAGGGTCTTGACTTGGGACTGTGGGTGGGGCCTGCCTGGATCGGGCCGGCTGGGGCTGCTTCCCCCTGGCATGACAGCTTTTTCGTTCACTCTGCCTGCTGTGGATCCTGCTGCTTGTTCTAATACACGGGAGCAGGCCGGTGCCTGGGAGGGTCCCTGCATGTTGTCCTCTGTCCCACTTGAACACTGCAGTGCTGGGTTCTTTGTTTAATGACTCATCTGTACTGGCCACTCTGTGAAAGAGCTACCAAGCTCAGCCCAGGTGCCAGGTGCTGAGCTGGGTGCTTGGGGACAAGAGAATCATTGTTGACTTAACAGACTTGCGTTGTCTATGACTGGTCAGATGTACCAGAGGCCATGCTAGTGACCCCAGGGTTAGGATTGCACTTTCCACACCCCCTCCCTTACCATTGTGTACCCCGCTCCCAGCACAAGGGATCACCTTCTGCAGCTGCTCATAAATAGTTGTTATTGAAGGTAAGAGACCAGTTCTTGGAATGATGAGTCAGGAGGAGGAAGTGTTGGTAATGTCAGATTCTATCAGGAAGCTGACAAGGATGAGAGTTGAACTAGACCCCTGGCTTTTTAGGATGAAGCATACTTGGTATTAACACCAGATACAGCGCGCCGGCCTGTCCCGGGAAAGGCAAGTGTTGGTGCAAACCGGAAGGCATTGTAAGTGTTTCCAGTAGCTTCCAAAAGGCTGAGCTCTCATTTCTGCCACAAAAACCACTGAGGATATCTCAGTTGTACCTCAAAAATCAGAGGAATCTGGGGGCTACCCACCTGATTAAAATAGCAACATCCCAGGAAGGGTGCTAAAGGCACCCCAGGGTCCCTTTGTGGATGACCATCAAGAATGGCTTTATAAGATCTACTTACTGGGAAGAGAAGGAAGTGAGTGAGAAGTCTACATACATCTCTCCTGGATATCTTTCCATTAAATGATCAGCAACTAGTAAGACATATTTATAGAGTCCTTTTGCTTTCTTTGCCTTCCTGAAGGCTTCTGTGTCTAGTCAACCCAGAATGAACTATCATGAAAGCAAAAAACCACTCCTCAGCTATGAATAACTTCTAGCAAGAAGCTAAGCCCAAAGAGTTGTTAACCACGGTCACCCCTCCTCCATCTCCTGTCTCTTCCCGCTGCCCCTCCAGCGCTGGTTTCCAAAAAGGCGACACAGCCCTCCTGGGATATGCGGGGCTGCTAGGCCCTGCCTGCAGCCCTGAGTCTGGCTCCCAGCCTGGCTCCCTCCAGTTCATCACTTCCCACCCACCATATTCCTCTGTAGGCAGGTGCCTTCTGTGTAGTGACCAGAAAGCGTGTTCCCAGTACTTCAGAGGCCTGCAGTGGCGACTGATGCCGAGGTGTCCTCTCCCCATCTGTCTCCAGGGGACCTTTATAGAACGACCTTTATAGAAGACACGTCCTCCTTCTGTAGGAGGACATTTATAGAAGCGCCGTGCCAGAGCTCACATTTCTTGCCTGCAGAAGTGTGGGGACCAAATGGAAACGGCTAATTTGCTAACATCTCTTGCCATCGATATCCTTAGGATGGGTGTTTCTTGTGCTGATTCCTAACTGATGGTCTTTGGTTGACATTTATCCATTGCCGCTAGGTCTGGATGTTGACTGCCGAAAGTCGGTGCTCTGTTCACTCAGTCCAAGAGGGTACTGTACTTACCTGGAGTAGCATTTCTTTCCTCTCCCACCTCCACCACAGGCACTGCACTCCGTTCCAGATGCACTTGATGGCTGGTTGTAATCTTACTGTGGAGGGCACGGGGCGCAGTGCTCGGAGAGATGGGCAGGCTGGGGCTATATACTGAGTGTTTCCCAGGAGCCAGGCACTGGCTGAGTGCTCTACTTTGGGTAACTCATTGAACTCTCCAACCACCTATTTTGCTTAGGAGGAAATTGAGGTGCTAAAAGTCTAAATAACCTCCAAGGTCACTCAGGCTCAGTCACCTATCTCTAAAAGAGTGTTTCCCGCAGGGTCTGGACTGGAGCTAAGACTTAGCAGTGAAGAGGAGAGCGCGCCTCACCCAGGAGCACTCATTCGCCTTGCATCTGCTTTGTCTTCAGTGGCCTCCTCGGGAGGATGGCGTTTGTCCAGTCTCTGAGGCTAGCCTCAATCCTCGGTGGGGCTGCAGCCTGGCTGAGGAGACAGATGAGGACTCCTGAGAGGGGCAGGCCAAGCAGTGATAGGCGATTGCCAGCGGGCTCCTGGTGTGGGTCTGCAGTGCTGCAGACAGCCCTGTGGCTGGGGCCCTGCAGGGGTACAGGCTCATCCACAAGGAAAAGTGAGAGCTTGCAGGTGTGAGAGGGGAGTAGCATAAGAGGGTGCTGGTCTGCAGGGGAGGGGCTGTCCCGGTCAGTGTCGGGCATGTCAGTGGTGGTCCCTTCTGGGGGAAAAGGATAGTCAGAGAGGGCCTGAGGGCTGTTGTGAGGAGCCACAGAGCCTCAGAAAGGGGGAACTGTGCTCAGTTGTGTGTGGGGAGATTCGGCACTTGGATGAACTGAAGGGCTAGACGGCCCCCTGGCCCCCAACTTGCCTTCACTGTCCCTTTAGTGACGGGAGGTGGAATCCTGGGTGACAGAGCTGAGACATCCTTAGATGAGTGACTGTCAGCATCATAGCCCACTTGGGGTTAACAGCAGGCAGGGCAGGGGCCGGGCTATTGAAGATGACCCCCAGGCATGGCAGTCCCTCTTGGTAGCCTCCCTGCTACCACATTTTGTTCCAGGAAAAACTGTCATGAGAAGAACCCAAAAAATCTTCATATGCTCAGAATTTTTGAGAAGCAGTTGTAAGCAGGCTGGGCTAGAATGTCAGGCAGGAGGGCGCTGAGACACAGAGCTGTGAAGCCAGTAGGACAGCACACACAGTTGCCTCCTCATGCTCTGCATTTAATTTTCCTTTTTATATGTTGAAAGATAAAATAAACTCAAACAGCACAAAAGAAAGTAGAGCAAAATACCTCCCTCTGATCCAGTCCCCTGTCCCAGGGGGGTGTGTATGTGTGAGTGTGAGGACAGACATCCCCCCAAGCAAACCTCCCCCTGCATGCACTGTTCTTGTTTCCCCCTTTAAAAGCTCATCTGGGAAATGGCACTGTATCCGGGCTCTTTACGTGAGTTTTTTCTTTACGTTATACCTCTTCATTTCATTTTAGCAGACAGCACTAACTGTTCACCCCTTCCTGAGATGAATTAAGAACAAATGGCTGTGATTTTCCATACACATGAACTATTTCGTTCTACATTAATTTAGAGTCCTTGAATGTAGTGACTGGCGTTGAGGATCTGGGGGTTCCCCCCAGCTGCCAGCCGGGGCCTGGGCTTCAGCCGTTTTCTCTCCTTCCCCTTCCTGTGGGGAAGCCTGGAGTGTTGCCTCAGCAGCTGGCTGCCTCCTGCCCCTGCCAGGGCTCTCCCTGCTGGGGTCAGACCCCCGCCCCAGACCCTTCCCAAGGCAGAGACTGCCTGTGGGGCCACCCTGGGTGCTGCGTTTTATCAAGGCAAGTCTGGCAGCACTGAGGTTAATCAGGTTCAAGTGCATTTTTCAAACATATGTAAACTGTTAAGTGTAACAGCAAAGAGTAAACTGGGGGGGGGGGGGAAGGAGACACTAGGTTCTCTATTGCTTTTCTTGTCGTCCTCCCAGTTCTCACGCACCTCCGTCTATCCTGTTCAGCTGGTCATCCCCTTAGTTTGATAGAGGAAACTGGGGAGAGAAAGTATAATTTTCTTTTCTTAGAAATAATATGTACTGTATTTTTTTAAAAAGTGTGTGTTGTTACTTCAGTAGTACCTACATTTGTCAGGTGTGCTTAAGTATATAGCTTGGTAATCACCAACCCTTCCTTACAAGCCATAGGTGATGTCAGTTACCACCCACCTTTTATAGGCCGGGCAGCATGGGCTCAGGTGCATCTGATCCCAGTTAGATGCGGGTGTCTGACTGCCAACCAGCATTCTTAGCGCGGTGCGGGTCACGGCTGCTGCCCTCCCTCTACAGAAGACCCGGGAGGTGAGCTTACACCAAAATGCTGAGGTTTGGCGAAGGTGGAGGAAGGCTTTCCTGCAGCAGGAGGATTCACACGCTGGGTCTTGTTTGTGGGTTAGGTGAAGGTACTGTTTGCCTAATAAGAATTTAATTATCTCTGTTTTGTTGAAGTGTATAATGTAAAGGTATTTAACTTTTTCTTTATCTGGAGACTCCCAAATTAAGCTGTGTTGCTGTTTTCTTGGGAGCCTGTTTTGCAGGCAGGGGACTGGATGAGCTGCTGGATCTCGGGCTGTTAGGAGGTACCTGTCATACGGGCTTAACAGCAACGGGCTGGTTTGTGTCAGACTGAGACACCCACAGAAGAGCAACAGAGTGGCTCATTTCTACAGAAGAACTTGTATTCTATACAGAAAATAGCACCTTCCGTTGCTGTTGTGGGTTTCTTTTTCTTCGTGGAATCCCTTGTTCTTTTGAGGCCACTGGGGCAGGCAGACTGGAGGGCTTTGTTGTGGCACACAAGTGAGGCCCCCCCGCCCCACTCCAGGTTGTCAGCGCAGCAGACCCTGCCACTCATCTCCTTAAAAGGTGGGGTGTGGGCTGGTGGGTTCTGGGCCTCAGAGGGAATTGGAGGAAACTATGGTATAGTCGGGAGACAGGAAACTCTTAGCATCACTCTGCGATTGGGGTTGATTGGGTTAAGGCCTTCCGGAGTGGTGTAAACCAGTTCTGAACTCAATGAACTGCTGATGGAAGCCTGATGAATCGAAAGAAATACAATAAACAGATTCCTTGTCATGTTGTTGGCTTTGGAGCAAATACCTGTTTTCTCCTTGGGATTACATGAACATTTGCTTTTCTTTGATTTCTGCTTGTTATTTTCAATATTTCTTTTGTTAGAGGAGATGCTTCAAACAGCTCTGTGGAAGCCCCCCGACTCTTTCCTTTGCAAGGTCTGTGTTTAGAGTTTGGCAGTCTCCGACATCACCTGTTAGCTGTTAGGACTCTAATTCTACAAACGATGACTTCATCTCCCTAAAGGAAGATAGACACAATGCCTCAGCACAGCAGATATGGTTTAGTTCAAGATGTTTGAGGGGGAGGGAAGGGCCTCTGAGTCTTTGGTCTGGGTAAAATTGGAAAGTAGACCTGTCAAAGGTATTCATGGTCAGACAGCTGGCCTGTAGCTGCAAAGGCTGCCAAATAACACCGTTGTTCAAGGCTGTGGGAATTTTGTCAACGGCCTTCAAGCAGATGATTCGTTGGAAGAGGCTGGGGATTGTTGGGCCCCGGGGTGCCTCTGTGTAGCTTGCTGCTCTGAGAGAATAGGTGGTGTGGCTGGGCCAGGCCGTGCAAATGATGGAGCCAGGGCTTACCACTTGCCAAGCTGCTTGGGTGATTTGATCTTAAAACCAAAATACCTTAAAGCACAAAAAATAGCTCATGCGCTAGCCAATGCTGATCATCATTCGGCTTGTCTCCTTTGCAGCATTTATAACTGAAACTTTGTCATACTGACCGGCCTCGCCAGAGCTAACCCCAAGAGCTCTGGGGCCCAAACCAGTCTAATGTTGGCCAATAGCAGCAAAATTAAATTGTCCCTGGCAGGGAAGACCTGACTTGAGGGGATTGAGAACCAGATTAGGGGTCTTAATCTCCTTGCTCCTCTGTCCTAGTTCTACTGTGGTTTCCGGTTCCCTTTGTTTTAGTTACAACCCTCGGGGCCATGGCTCCTGAAAACTCCCTCTGAGCAAGGACTCTGATGTTGAGCTTTGCAAACCTTGGAAAACAGGATTTGCCTCTGTAGATCTGGTGCTTTCCTGGTTCTCTCAGAATTCCTTTTCTTCCAAACCAGCTAGAGGCAAAAAAGCACAAAATATGAAACGAATCAAGTGCAGGAAGGCCTCCCTTGTGGGGAGGTATGGGCTCAGTCCAGTTGAGAGCTGCAGCTGTCTCTGGCTTCGACCAGGAAGTGGGCCCCTTTGCTGGTGGGGACATGGGGCACAGTGCAGAGAGCTGAGGGAACTGTCCTCTCGTCAAGTAGCTGGAATTTTCACCCCTTTTCTCCTTCGATGCAGTGGGCAGGCCGCCCAGCCAGGAAAGCCCTGTACAGTTGCTGGTTCTAAAACTGGCCCGAAAATGAAAGGGTGGGCATTGCTGAGCATTTGGCAGGGGTGCGCCTTGCTCTGGGTGCCTCTCGCTAGCAGTACAGTGCGTCCTCCGGCTTTCTTGGCTGCTGCGAATGCCCCAGCCCACAGCCTGCTGCAGTGCGGGGAGGGGCAGTCGTGGCACACACTTCTCATTAGAGGTGTGTCTTGAGGTGCTGTCTTGTGAGTCCCTTGGTGAGGGAGTTACTATGGTAACTATCCATCTGGAAAACATGCAAGAGTAAACAGAAGGGCACACACTTGCTCAACTAGCTGGAGTGTGGTTCGCTGCCCCTTTGCTAGCACATGTGAAGCAGCACCCCTCCCCTCCACCTTCCCCCTTTGGGAGTGGTGTGAGGGTTTGTGCTCTGTGCCCATCAAAGGTGAGCTGGGATTTTGCCAGAAGGAAGGAATCCTGGACTTTGTGGCTCCTTGGTGAAGAGGGCAGTGAAATCATACCCCTACCCAGCTCTTTTCAAGGAGTTGAAATTTTCCTCATCACAGCCCTGCCCCTCCCCCCTCTCCACATCCACCTCGTGGTCCCTTCCAGGTGGATGCAGTTTGGCATCCCTGAGTCAGGCTGAATTAGCAGTAAATGAACACAGCCCTAGACAGTCCCCAAGTGAGAATACTCAGGCCACTGGAAGTTTCAGCTCCAAAGTGAGAATTCAGGAAAAAAAGGGTCCTCAAAGCCCAAGGAGAGTCCTAGCTAATTGATCTTCCGATTTAGCAGCACTACTTGTGAGTCACATCTCTATTTTCTTGTGTTATGGCCTGTGCTCCACTCAAAATAGCGGGCCCCGACACACTCAGAGTTCTGCTGATGTTCTCTACTCTTCACATCTCTGTATCGTCCACCGTCATCTTCCCAGCACAAAAAGGGTTAAAGCAGCTTGCCCAAAATAAAAAGACCACTTCCCTCCCTCCTGCCCCACCACCAACGGTCACGCAGCACCGCACCGCACCGCACTGTGCCTGCCAGGAGAGCTTGCTCCAGCACTGAGCAGAAAGAGGAAGCAGGCTGCCTTTGCTTTCCTGAGAAACCACGGTTTCCAACGATCTTCTTAGCAATGGGTGGGCTTTGGACACCACTGCGGAATCCCCTCCCTTCCCCTCTCTCCTGAGAGCCAGGTCAAGTGTTCTTAGCACATTTTAGGAGGTTGGACTCCAGCAGCATTCTGACTCTGCAGATATTGAGCCCCATGCTGCCTTGTGACCTGGGGCAGGGGGAGGGAAAAGATAGGAGGGTGCAGGCTGGGAAATCAGTGGCTGACTGAGCTCCCAGGACCAGCCTCCCTCCCAGACCCTCCTGCTCAGGGGCTCTGGCCAGGGGCGCCCAGCCACAGCTGACTCTCCATCCTGTGCCATTGCTTATGTCAGCTCAGACACTGGCTTGTCTCTGCAGGATGGTCTCTGCAGATGCATTGCCTCCTCCAGACCAGTTTGGGCTGGTTAGGCAGGCATTTCTGCATTCTTGGCACCTGGGACCTAAGGTCGCTGAGGCCTTTCAAACATTTTTTTCTGCGTAAGCAAGATGGGACCATCTCCAAGGGGTGGGGACACACTGCCGTGATGGGATGTAGGGAGGTTTTGGTGGAATTGCTACGTGGGCCTCTCCCCCTCCTCTCTCTCCCCCACCTGTGCTGAGGCTGTAGGAAACAGTCCTGCTGGAGTACTGGGTGAGGGTGGGAATTGTACTGACCATCTCCCCTTGTTCCCAGAGACTCACCCTGGTGAGTCTCCCGTGTAAATCCCAGCAACCTGGGCGTGTGAAGCTGGAGGGGCCTCCTGTCTCGGCAGCTCGTGCGTCCCGGGTGGTGATTGCTGAGTGAGTGAGGTGCTGCCTTGCATGGGGTGGCACTTGCTGTTCCAGGGGGACTGATTTTTCCTCCTTGTCCAACATCAGAGTTGACATGAGTGGCGAGCAGCTTTCAGCTTGACAGTCAGAGCTTTTCATTGGCAGTGCCTTCAGCTATTAGTACCTCTTAGCAGGGTGTCCCCTGTAATGTAATGTAAATTTCAAATACATGCCTTACCTAGCTAGAATTTTTTCTCTGTTTATTTTATAATTTCTTTCAAGTATTGACTTTGCTGAAGACATCTAGTGTTTACACCACAACCTAGAATATTTGAAATTCTTTTGAGTCAGGAAGAAGTCAGGCTGGAATTGGGGCCAGGCAGGGCTGCGGCATCGCAGTAATGCAGAAAGGGGCCTGGAAGATACATCACGAAAGCCTGTGCACCTCATTAAGAAAATGAGGCGACTGTGATGAAGTTGATGGTTGCTCAGAGAACTGTGCCTCCAAGGCACTTCATGATCTCCCCCATCTGTGATGCTGTGGAAGGTCTGTCTTGTCAAGTGAGACCCTGTCCAGAAAGGCAGGTAAATAAACTCCAACTTAGTGCCAACTCTGGGTCAGGCTGATAAGCTTCTAGTTTTTCTTAATTTGAAAAAAATGTCAAATCGACACAGTGCCGACAGGATGTGCCAGCTGCTCCAGTTTCGCCGCATTTGCTTTACTCTGTAGACCTCTTCAGAATTGTTTGAGAGCAAATTGCAGACATCAAGATTCTTCACCCCTAATATTTCAGCATGCATCTCCTTAGAACACGTTGTGCCCTGCAGAGTGTTGACACTATCACAGCCAAGAAAACCCATCATTCCCCAGGGCCTACTAGCCAGTGTGCCGTCACACGCCTCAGTTGTGTCCAAAGTGACTTCTGCAGATTCTGGTTGATAAGGGGGATCCCACGAGGGTCAACACACTATGTTAGGTGCTAACTTTAGTCTCTTTGATCTGCTGCCACCTCTTTCCTTGATGCTTTTGTGACACTGACTTAGAGGCCACTTCTAGTTTTGAATCCAAACATGCGGGCGTTCATTGAGTTCTTTGACCAGTCACCTGCAGTGTGCTGCATCCCGTAAAGCCTCTAAACCGTGCGTGATGGTTTGCTCAGGAGCCCCAGTCTGCTCTGGCCACACTGCTAACTGTGGGGTTGGCCCTGCTGACGTCTCTAGTAGGTCTGCAGCCAGCCTGTTCTGGGTTTAAATCACAGCTCCACCACCTCTTACCATGTGACCTTCAGCAGCCCCCTTTTCTCTCTAAGCCTCAGGTTTTTTTTTAAATCTCTAAAATGAAGGGTTTGGGCCAGGGACCACCTGATACTGCCCAGCTTGGTCATTCAACACCTCTGTGACTTGGCCTACGGCCTTGCCAGGCAGACTGCCTGCAGCTTCTCAGTTCAGAAAAGCTGCTGCCAGAGTCCGCTCCTGGCACCATGAACGGGGTAGCCGGGAGGTGCATATGATCCTCTGATGCTCCAGCCTGATGATCTGCTCTTCCCCTCTACTCCCCACAGCGGAGATTTTGGAACTGGCTGGCAACGCCGCAAGAGACAACAAGAAGGGACGGGTCACACCTCGGCACATCCTGCTGGCTGTGGCCAATGATGAAGAGTTAAATCAGGTATGCGGCACTCCTACCACTGTCCAGAGAGGCTGGGTGGCTGTCAAGGCGGATTGCATTTTGAACTACTAGTAGCTTTCCTGCCTCCCCATAACAGTTTTTCCTCAAGGCTCTATGGGGATGGAGGAAGCTGGGATGAAATAGGCATTCGGCCCATTCCACCCGAGGGAGGGACCCCGAGGACTGGCTCCCCGTAGGCCCTTGGTCCTGTTGGCATCCCTGATAGGTGGTGGAGGAAGGCCCTGTACCGACTGAGAGCACGGGGTCAGGATCGGGGTGGTCTGGCTCACCATCTGCTGCTTTGGTTTTCCTGCAAGCTGCTCAAGGGAGTCACCATAGCCAGTGGGGGAGTGTTGCCAAACATCCACCCTGAGTTGCTAGCGAAGAAACGAGGATCCAAAGGGAAGTTGGAAGCCATCATCACACCACCCCCAGCCAAAAAGGCCAAGTCTCCATCCCAGAAGAAGCCCGTGTCTAAGAAAGCAGGAGGCAAAAAAGGGGCCAGGAAATCAAAGGTACGTGATTTGGCAAGGATATGTAGGATGGCCCAGGGTAGGTGCAGTAGCCGCCTCACGAGGGGGTGCCCTGTCCTGCTGATGGACAGGAGCCTGTGGAAGGAGCATGTGATGTGGGAGCTGATTACATAGGGCCTTGTCCAGTCCAAGTGGCCAGAGTCTGGACTGGAGGCTGGATTCCTGCTCTCAGGGCTGATGGATGGGCTTCCAGGGGTGGAGAGGGTACTGACAGCTAGCTCCCAGGGAGGCACTTGCACCTGTGGGGAGTGACCTGTGTGCGCAGGAGGTTCTCGTGCTGCCCAGAGGTCCCGCTGCCTGCTCAGAACTGCTGTCGTGTTGCCATGGCTGCGTGTCCTTCTCTGAGCAGGGCAGTTTGTTCTGCAGAGTGATGGTGTGTTATGGAGGAAACACGCATTATTCAGGTGCTCCTGCGCACCCTTTGTGGACTGAGACTAAAACCTAGGTGCTGAACTTTTTGTGGTGAGCAGAGCCTTCTCGCCAACGTGCCCTAATGTCGTGTTGGGTGGGGCAGACCAGCACATCTGAGCTGTGATCCTTGTGTGGGTGAGCAGCAGCCCTGGAGGGCTGGCTGTGGGTAGCCACACCCTCTTGTCTGCACACGGGCAGGGACTCCCGGCTCTTGGAACAAATGTTCTGTGCTCTTCCTTACCAGGCCCTCGCTGGCCAGTTGTTGTCCCAGCCTCCAGAGCCAGTGAATCAGGCTGGTGCAGTTGAATAGTTGAAGTTGCGGTTTTAATAAAGTGGATTCTTAAAGGTACCCTGCCCTGCAGCATTCCATCCCAATAGGAGGCCATGGCCTTTGCCAGAGGCGACTTCCCTACTTTGTAATGCCTCAGTAGCTCCTTGGAAATGCCTGTGGGGTCTAATAGTGCAGTTCCAGGCCCTCCTTCTAGTGGCACCTGAAGTCTGTCCCCAGAAGGAGATGGCAAGGGCACCTCCCAGGATGGATGGGCCCCAGGAGCCTCACACTGCCCACCCTCCAACATGCTTTCTCCTCTGAGCTGGTCCAGAGATCAGGCCTGACCTGTCTTTGCCTCAGATAGACTGGCCTCTACCGCTTGGGGGAAAGGGGCAGCTTCTCTTGACCTCTAACCTTCTCTCCATCCACATCATTTGCTTGGCCGTATTTCTTCTGTACCCTTCTGGGTGCAAGCAAGTGCTTCCCTGAAAACCACAAAATCTAAATTCCTCTTGCCAACAACCCCCCTCACCCCCATCTCACCCTCAGGCCCAGAATCACTTGCAGCTTTTTGAGAGAGAAACCTGATACTGAAGCATGTCCTGTGAGTGATTTCCAGACGCTTGCACTTCTCTGAGCTCACAAGTCCTGGAGGAGGCGTGGCCCAGGCAGGGATCTCGCAGAACACTCCCATACTCATTCCTGCTAACTATAAAATTAGCAGATTGAACTGTTTCTTTTCCACCTTTCAACATTTGCAGCTGAGGGGAGGCATAGGACAGGGAGGCAGAGAGACAGCCCTTTTTAAATGTTAAAAGACAAGTTGCCAAATTGACCCCCTCCTGATAATAGGCTCCAAGGATCTGGCTGCCCCCTGGCCCCAGCAGGGCCGCGGTGCTGGGGGCTGTTGGGGCAGATTGTGTCCCTGCTTGACCTTCCTCTGGCTGTGGATGGAGCCATGGCCCTGGCTGGGGCAGGCGGCTGCTTGTGGTGTTAAAGCAGCCTCCCGGTCTCCAGCCGCCCAGTGCCAGCGGTGCTCCCGTCGCCCCTTTTCTTAATCCAGTCGTTTCTACCCATGACTTTCTGAACTTCCCACTTGACCAAACATTGGGAATGCTTTTTCTTTCTTTTCAGACTTGAAATATAGAGGGCATGAGTGTGTGTGTCTGTCTGTCTTTGGCTCCTAGTAGCTATATTTGGAAATCAGTCTTTCTAATAACCATATGTCAATAATCACTCAAACACTCAGCTTTTCCCTTGATTACAAAAGCAGGAAGTCTGTTATGGTGGTCTGTTTCTCTTCCACACAATAAAACACATTGTCTGCTTACTGTACCAGTATTTGGCTAACATTAAACCCTGGGGGAAGCTGAAATTGGAACCGTGAACAGCTAATTTTCAAAACATTTGTTTAATGTAAATTGTGGTGTCAGCTCCCAGAAACAGCAGAGAACCCTGCATCTCCAGGTTTAAATGAAATGTTCTGAAAATAACCTTTCCAGAGACACGCAGAGAAAGACTTTGTAACATGCTAAAGTACTTGTAGTGAAAGAGACGTGGTATTTTTCAAGTGTCAACACTTGAATTCCAAATCATAATTTTTCCCCCAATTCTTTGTAATTGGAAGGTTTTGAAAGTCTCCAGTTGTGACAGCTGAGTCAGCTATAGTAGAAATGGCGAGAGAAGGCAACAGACCCTCCCAAGGGCTGGGAGTCCAGGGCCTGGCAATGTGTTTCAGTTCTCCCTTCCTACTTGGGTGGCCTCACGCAACTTTGTGACTCAGTTTACCTCCCCACCCCCAAATGATGGGGTCTTTCCAAGTGTTACAATTAAACGATGCTGCATTGTTTGATTGGTTTTGACTAAGCAATGTGTTTAATAGTTTGGATGGTACCAAAGAGAATGAAGTAAAGTTGTCCTCTCCTGTGCCCCTGCGTCTCCCAGAGCACTGTCTATAATGAGCTCCTTCATAGTCCATGCACATACAAGTAGAGAGATATGGCAAACCTTCCCAACCTGCCAGCCTTTTAAATATATAAATCGTGTTACCTATAGGTTGGCAGTGTGGTATACTGGTTAAGGATGCAAACTGACCTGGCTCTGTTCCAGTCTGCCATTTACTGGCTGTGTGACCTTGGCAGCTTGCTTACCTTCTCTGCTCTCTGTTTCCTCAGCTATAAAATGGGACAGAACACAGCCTGGGTGGGAGGCTTCAAAGAGAATGTGCATAGTAGGTGCTCAGAGCATTGTCTGCCACTGTTAGCTGCATTACAGCCGTGCAGTTGGCTTCTATGTGTGCGTGCATCGCTGCTTCAGTGTTTCATGGTTCCACTCTAATTACCCTACTTGTAATTAGGGGGGCTACAGTTATTAGATGCAAAACCAAGGAGACCAGTTCTCTACGAATGGGCTTCCAGTTGTACCTGGCATTCACGAGAGCACAGTGAGCCCCACTGCATGTGCGTCTCTGTACTCATGTGCTAGTGTGTCTGTAGGTGATTCACTCAAGGTGAAGTCGGGAAGCTGCTGAGGCAGGCAGTGAATATATTTTAACCTTGATGGCTGTTGCCCACACTGGAGCATGCTAGCCCATGCAGAAGTTTCAAAAGCTGCCTCTTTGTATTCACATTTAACACCAAGTTGTTTTGAAAAAGATGCGTTCATCCAATCAGTATTTATCAAGTCTACACATGCTTGTTACTGCTCTCAGTTTCAAGGGTGCCACAGTGAGTGAAAGGCCCTTGCCCTCCCTCCGTGCTCATGGAGGCTTAGTCTAGTGAGGGGGAGCTGTGAAAAGACAGCGAGGGCACGGCGGTCAGGTGAGGCTTCTTTGGTAAGTGACACTTGCACGGCGATCCGAGGGAGTCAGCTACCTGGGTCGTCAAGTGACTGGAGGAGAGAGCCTCTGGCAGAGGCTGGGGCCTGGGGTGGTAGCACGCCTGGCTCCTCCCAGAGGGAAGTTGACAGGATGTACATGTGGGGTCCCTGCATAGCCATTGTATTTGGCAGTTGGAAATATCTGAACACTTAAGGTAAAAGTTTTCAAATTTACAAAATAAAACACCCAAGATTCAAAGAAAATCATTTATGCCTAAATCCCCTAGGTTAGGACCCCTGGTCAGAGTACTTACTAAAACTCATAGGCCTTTGGAGGATCTCCATGAAGTTCATTTTTGCCAAAAATTCAGATAAGAAAGGATCACACCTAGGAATTTCCACACGTGAACCCTCCTGTTGCCCCGATGAAAGCCACCCTCCTGGGCCCCGAGATGTGCCTGAGCCGCACTGCCTGGCAAAGGCCCGAGAGGTTTTGGTAGAGCACCTCTTTTCTTTCATGAGACATAAATATTTAAACTGAAAATTGAGTGATTAATGTTCTTGTAAGGAATGCCAAAGAAAGGAATAGCTCCTTTTGAGAAGCTGCCATCCTTGCAAAATTCTACCTGACCTTTTAATGAAATTTCTGGCAGTTCAGACATCAGAACAAAAGAGACTAGGCAGTTTATCTTGGGCTGATAATGTTTTACAAGTCTTTTTGGACACTTAGTTCTACAGATTTTTATGTTTCCCACAGACTGTGACCTTATAGATTCTCAGGTGCTCAAAACAAAGCTGGGTGTGTACAGTACACGGGAGCTTTTGGATTTGTAAAACTATATAAAATTCTAAAAAGTCAATCACTTTGGCGATTGACAAAGAATATTGCTATATTGCTTGCTTACATATTTTCCCCCAAGCCAGGTTATGAAAATAATCTACCACCTAGTATCACAATTTCATAAAAAAAGGACATTTTAATGCCAAAAAGTTAGAAAGGAACATAATTATAGATTACAGGCTTTATGAGAAACTAAGGGTGTCCTTGTTACGATTTGAACGTAGTAACATCTGTCATCTGAGATAACTGTGCTGACGACAGCACCTTGTCATCTGTGGAGAAGATGCAGAGAAGAGGCAGGAGTTACTGCCAAATTGATGGACTGGAGAGACCTGGGAAGGAGTGGCTTGTGTCCACACAGATTTTGACTACTTCCTCACTCATTTAGTCAGGAGTTCCCCCATTTTAGTCTCATTTTTCTGGACGAGAATTCCAAGGCTTAGGGTAGGTGAGCAGTTTGCCCAAGTTTATGCAGCGAGGAGAGCTAGGACTCAAATGCATAAGTTCAGCGTTCAGACATAGTATCACTGGCATGTCCTGTAGCCACAGATCACTTCCTTGGCAGAAGCCCCGCTGGCCTGATGGTGGAGGGTTGCAAAGGCACCCATTGCAGGGTGGGGAGGGAACAACAGTTTTAATAAAGGAGGCCTCAAGCCAATGAGTCATCACTGAAAGTCACTAGCGTTGCCACAGGTTGAGTAGCCTTACAGCCTGGCCTGTGCAGGTGACTGCAACCTCGTGTGTCAGGCCAGGAGGAGGCTCTCAGGCCTTTCCCAATAAAACCAACTCCATTGCAGGTTGCCTGAAGTTCTGTCAGTTAGGAATTCCTCACCTCTCAAAGTCTAAGTATCACTGGGCAGAAACACAAAATCCTCAATTACTTCTCAACTGCTGAATCAAATGGTAGTTAAATTTATTTGAGTAAACCTCCATACTGTTTTCCATAGTGACTATATCAATTTACATTCCCTTCAGCAATACATAGTGTTTCCTTTTCACCAGCGCTTGTTAATTTCTTGCTTTTTTGATGCTAGCCATTCTGAACGGTGTGAGGTGTGACCTCTCATTGTGGTTTTGATTTACATTTCTCTGATGATTAGTGCTGTTGAGCATCTTTCCACATGCTTACTGACCATCTCAGATTCTCTCATAATTTTTAACTGAATTTGTTATTTGTTACTGAGTTGTATGAGGTTTTTATATGTTTAGATACTAATCCCTGTTGAATACATGATTTGTGAATATTTTCTTCCATTCAGTAGGTTGCCATCTCATTTTGTTGATGGTTTCCTTTGCTGTGCAGAATCTTTATTTTTTCTTTTGCCCCCTTTGGAGTCAGATTCAAAAACATCACTAATACTGATGTCAAGGAGCTTGATACCAATGTCTTCTCCTAGGAGTTATATGGCTTCAGGTATTACATTCAAATTTTAATCCATCTTGAGTTACTTTTTGTACAGATAATGGTTCAATTTCAATTCTTTTGTATGTAACCAGTTTCCCCAATACTGGAGAGACTGTCCTTTCTCCATTGGTTATTCTTATCTTTTTTTGTGTGTTAATTGACCAAATATGTGTGGTTTATTTCTGGGCTCTTCTGTCCCATTGATCTATAACACTGTGTTTTATGTTAGTATGATACTGTTTTGAGTACTATAGCTTTGTAGAGTAGTTTGAAATGCAGGCACATCATGTCTCCAACTTTGTTGTTCTTTCTGAAAATTGTTTTCACTATTTGGGGTCTTTTGTGGTTCCACAAACATTTTCAGATTGTTTGTTCTTTGTCAGTGAAAAATGCCATTAGGCTTTTGAAAGGGATTGCATTGAATCTGTATATTGCTTTGAGTAATATGGATATTTTAGCAGTATCATTTCAACCCATGAACACTGACTATATTTTCATTTATTTGTATCTTAAATTTCTTTTCATTGTCTTATACTTTTCATTGTACAGGTCTTTTACCTCATTGGATAAGTTCATTTCTAGAGATTTTGTTTTTTGATTGCAAATGAATTGTTTTTGTAATTTTTCTGGTATTTGTTAGTGCATAAAAATACAACAGATTTTTTTCATTTAGTAAATGATTATTTATCGTTTTGATACTTTAAAAAACTTGAATGAAACCAGCAAAAACATTGGAGCTTTATTTGAACTCTGTTCACACAAATCTTGCTTACATTATCTTTAGTGCCTTTTTTGCTTTCCCTCCACCAAACCACCCATGCCCATAGCCCATCTGCTTCCCTCCCCCATAACCTCCACCCTCTCCTCCTCCTCCTTTTTTTCCAAGTTGAAGTTTTATTTCTATTACTCTTCCTAGAAGTGTTTTTTTTTTTGAGTGTTTATATTCCACGGATGATTGAAACCATCTGATATTTGTCTTTCATTTTTTGACATGTTTCACTAACATAATAACCTTAGATTCTGTCCATTTTGTCTCAAATGCTACTGCTTCATTTTCCTTCACAGCTGCGTAATACTCCATTGAATACATGTCCCACAATTTCTCCATCTGTTCATCTATTGGAGGGTACTTGGGTTGGTTCCATGACTTGGTGATTGTGAACAGTGATTCCATGTATGTTGGCATAGATAATTTTTTTCGTATTAGAGATTCCATATTATTTGGATAAATACCTAATAGAAATATTGCTGGATCATATGAAATTTCCCTTTTTATTTTCTTAAGAAATCTCCATACCATTTTCTACAGGGGCTATACCAACTGTGTTCCCACCAACAGTGGATAAGAGTTCCTTTTTCACTACAACCTTGACGTTTGTTAATTCCATTCTTTTTTATATGGGCTAATCTCATGGGGGTGAGATAGTACCTCAGTGTGGTTTTAATATTCATTTCCCTTATAATTAGTGATGCTGAACATTTTTTCATGTGTCTGTAGGCTATCTTCATGGCTTCTTTGGAGAATTGTCTATTTGGATCCTTTGCCCTTTTTTTTAAATCGGGTTGTTATCAGATTGTGTAAGAATGTTGTAAAAATTGGAAATTAACCCCTTAGCAGAGGTATAGTGTGCAAATATATTTCCCCATTCTGTAGATTGCCATTTTGTTTTTGTGATGGTTTCTTTTGAGATATGAAAGCTTTTAAATTTGATATAATCCCACTTGTTTATTTGTGCTTTTGTTTCCCTGTCTGTAGGGGTTGTACTCCCAAATACATCTTTGTGGGAGAAGTCCTGTAGTGTGTCCCTATGTTTTCTTTTAAGTACTTTATGGTTTTGGTTCTTATGTCCAAATCTTTAATCAATTTTGAATTAAATTTTGTGTTTGGTCCAGAATTTTTTTTTATGGTTACGATCTAGCTTTATGGTGTTGTGGTCTGTGAAGATGCTTGATAAAATTCCCACTTCTTTGTATTTTCTGATACATGTTTATGTCCTAGTATATGCTCTATTCTTGTGGATGGTCCATGTGCACTGGAGAAGTGTATTCATTACTTTTAGGATGGAAAGCTTTATAAATATCCATTTAAGGCTTTTATTTCTGAGTTTATTTTGTATCTATTCTTTCATGTCATTGGTATGTTGAGATTGCTGTATTTTTTGTTAACAGATTGTTTAAGACTTGTTAATAGTTGCTTTATATAACTAGGTGCTCCTATATTTGGAGCATGAATTTTAATAACAGATCTTCTTGGTGAATTGTTCCCTAATCACTATATAGTGCCCATCTTTGTCCCAGATTACCCTTATAGTTGAAAGTCTAGCTTATTGGATATGAGAATAGCAGTTCCCAATTTACCTTCTTGAGTTATTAGCATGTATGACCTTATTCCAGCCTATTATTTTTAGTTCGTTTTTGTCTTTCAGTTATAAATGGGTCTCTTCCAAACAAAGTATTGATGACTGGAATTTTTTCACGTTCAGTTAGCCTGTGTCTTTTTTTTTTTTTTAATTTTATTTATACATGCAAGCTGGGGTACAGACCAGAGGCGTGGGGCGGCGAGAGGGCTCACCAGAGACAGAGCGGGGAGCAGAACAGGCAGATCAGAAGTACACTGCTGAGGGGAGCAGCGGGGTGAGGCAGGAGACGTCTGCTGCACCATGTGGGATTCTCCCCGGCCGGGTGTCGAACTCGCGTCGCCGCTTCCGACAGCTCCACAGCGCAGCGCTCAACCGTTGCGCCACCAGGGAGGCCCAGCCTGTGTCTTTTTAATGGTGAATTCAGACCCTTCACATTTAGGTTGATTGTTGATATGAGCTGTTTATTATCAGTCATTTTGTTTTTGATTTCTGTTTTAATTTTCTGTTGTTTCTTTTTCCATTTGTCTCAGTATTACTTCAGGGGCAGGTCTGGTACGGGCAGACTCCATTAGCTTCTGTTTGTCTGAGAAAATCTTTATTTCACTTTTATACTTAAATGATAATTTTGCAGGATAGAGAATTTTTGGCTGGCTGTATTTGTCTTTTAGGATTGTGAATATTTCCTTCCATTCTCTTCTTGCCTGGAGAGTACCTGGGCTAAAATCTGGGAAATCCTCACTTGGGAGTTATTGCAAGTTATTATTTTTTTCCCTTGTTGTCTACAAAATTTTTTCTTTATCTTTGATTTTTCTTAGTTTGAAAGTGGTGTGTCTGAGTGTAGGTTTTTTGTATTTAAAAATTTGGGTGTACTCTGATTTCTGGGCAACCATATTTAATTCATTCTGTAAATTTGGGAAGTTCTTATTACTAATTTTTGGAATAAGGCTTCTGCTTTCTATTTATTTTTCTTCCCCTTCTGGGAGCCTGGTCATTCTTAGGTTTCCTCTTCTAATTGAGCCTTATATTTCCTGGAGTTTCCTCATTTTTCCTTTGTCTTGACACTCTCTCTTCTAGGCATATAATTTGTTCATTTGAGTCTTCCACAACTGAATTTCTCCTGCCAGTTTAATTCTGTTTAAAGTCTTTCTAAATTTGTCTGCATTTCATTCAAAATCTTTTTGTTATCTTTTTATATATTCAGATTCTTTGATGAAGAACTCTTTGTTCTTTGATCTTCTTTCTGAGATCTTGTTCCTTCCTACTTGCCTTTGATTGACCTTCTGGTACCTCATTTAACATTTTTAATATTGTTTTGGAGTCTTGTCAGATAGTTTCTCTATTTCTGTCTCCTTTATATTTGTCCCAGACTTTTGTCCTGATTTTGCTTTTCCATCCTATGTTGAGATGTTCCTTGTTTCCTTGGCATATGTATTGCCTTATTTATAGCTATTTATGCATGTGTGGCTGGGGTGCTGGGGTTTTTGGCTTTGTTTTTTTATCTGCTTAGTTTACTGTGGTGTGAGGTGGAGATAGAAGAGGTCTCTGGGACTTTAATATTAGATCTCAGTTTGAGGAGTGATGTTTGTCACCTTTACCTCTTGTTTTGTAAGCTGTATTGTGTGTTTAGGTTGTCTTCACCTCCCACCCAACCTCCCTGCTGAGGGTGGGGGGTAATCAGTGAAGCTTGGGCATCCCTGTGGGAAGGGCATTGTGGCCATTGCTGCCCCTGACTCAACTACTGCATCTCCAGGGCTGGGATATGTATGCACCCTTTATTTACTTTCCCAAAGGATTTGTGAGTTAACTCTAAAGTCTGTCTTTCTGATGTCAGGCTTTTTATGGAATCCAGGCTGGCTCAGCCTGATTTCTCTTTGATCTTTTCTGGGAGTGGGGCGGGGAGGGAGCTTTGATGCCCACATCATCCCAGTTGCACAGTTCCCATTTCTGGATCTGAGTCTGCAGTTCCCATTGCCCCAGGTTGGGTCTGTGCTCATTCAGGTGTCTGCAAAGTTCCTCCAGGGAATTTCACGATATGCTTGATTGCCCCGTTGTCGCTTGGGAAGTCGACCCCAAACCCAATCATTTTCCCCTTGCTTCCTCTAGTTCTTTCCCATCAGCTACCACGAACCTCAGTTCTGAGTCCCTTGTGAAGATCCTGGGACTATGTAGCCTTGGTTGAAGCATCTGGATCTTCCAATGAGCAAATATTTTATTTTCCATTGTAAGGGAAAGGGTGATTCCAGCCTGTCTGTTCCACCATGTTGTGGGTGAAGTCTTCATGTTGATACTTACTGATTTTGTATCCTGTAACTTTGCTGAATCCACTTGTTTTTTCTACCTTATTTTAGTAGTCTTTGGGTTTTTTTCTGCGTACAAAATTGTCACCCATGAATAGTGACAGTTTTACTTCTTTCCAATTTGGATGACATTTAATTTCTTTTCCCTGCCTAACTGCTCTGACTCGCACTCCGGCACTATGTGGAATAAAAGTGGTGAGAGTGGACATCCTTGTCTTATTCCTGACCTTAGAGGAACAATGTTCAGATTTTCAATTAAGTTTAATATTAGTTGTGGGTTTGCTTAGATATGGCCTTTATTGTATTGAGGTATGTTCTCTCTAAATCCATTTTGCTGAGAGTTTCTAATCATAAATGGGTGCTGGCTTTTGTCATACTTTTCTGGATCTACCTGAGATGATCATAGGATTATTATCTTTTTGTTGATGTGGTTTATGTTGTTGTTTTGCGAATCATCCCTGGACTAAATCCCACTTGATTGTGGTATATGATCCTTGTAATGTATTGAAGTTGGTTTGCTAGTATTTTTATATAGGATATTTACATCTATATCAGGGATATTGTCATGTGTGTGTGTATTCTGTCCTTTGGTTTCAATGTCAGGGTGATCTGTACTCATGGAATGAGTAAGGAAGCATTCCCTCTCAATTTTTTTAGAAGAGTTTGAGAAGGCTAGATAATAAATCTTTGAACGCTTGGTACAATTCACCAACAAAGTCATCTGGTTCTGGACTTTTGGGGGGAGGTTTTGGTTACTGATTCAGTCTCCTTATTAGTAATTGGTATATTCAGATTTCCTATTTCTTAATCACTCAGTCTTAGGAAATTGTATATTTCTAGGAATTTATTTTTTGTAGGATCTTCAATTTGTTGAAGTACAATTTTCAGAGTTGGCTTAACATTTTTTGGTTTTTTTGTAATTTGAGTAATTCTCTTTTGTTCCTGGTTTGTCTATTGAACCTCTTTCTCTTTTTTATTATAAACCTAGGTAAGGGTTTTTCAACTTTTTTTTTTTCCCCCTAAGAACCAGCTTTCACTTTCATTTATCTTTTCTATTCCATTTATTTTTGCTGTGATCTGTATCTTTTCTTCCTTCTACTAACAATAGCCTTCATTTGTTCCTTTTCTACTTCCTTTAGATATAAAGTTAGGTTATTTGAGATTTTCTTGTTTCTTGAGGTATGTCTGCTATGAACTTTCCTCTTAGAAATATTTTTTGCTGTATCCTAAAAGTTTTGGTATGTTGAATTTCCGTTTTAATTTGTCTGAAGGTATGTCTTTTATTCTTTGATTTTTTTTCATTTACTTAATAGCTGTTCAGTGGCATGTTGTTTAATCGCCACTGCTCTTTATGGTTTCCTTGGAATTGACTTCTAACTCCATACTATTTTGGTCAGAAAAGATGGTTGATATGATTTCAATCTTGAATTTGAGACTTATTTTGAGGCCTAATATGTGACCTATCCTCAAGAATGCTCCATGTGCACTTGAGAATATTTGTTCTGCTGCTTTTGGATGGAATGAATGTTCTGTATGTAACCATCAGGTCCCTCTGCTCTAATGTGTCATTTAAGGTTGATGTTTCTTACTAATTTCCTGCTGGTTGATCTGTCCATTGATGTAAGTGGAATATTAAAATCTTCTGCTATTACTCTGTTGCTGTCAGGTTCTCCCTTTAGGTGTGTTAATGTTTAGTTTATATATTTAGTTGTGCCTATGTTGGTACACAGATATTTGTGACTGCTGTTCTCTCTCATTGGAAGACCCCCTTTATAATTATGTAACATCCTTTCTTTGCTTTTAGCATAGTCTTTGTTTGAAAGGCTATATTGTGTTTTAGAAATAGGGCTTTATCAGTTTTTTTCATTTCCCATTTGCATGCATCTTTTTCCATCCCTCTACTTTTAGTCTCTGTGTCTGGACCTCTTATCATCATGGCAGGTATAGATGAGTCTTTCCTTTTTTTAAATCTCTTCAGCCATACTTTGTCTTTTAATAGAATTGTTAGTCCATTTACACTTAAGGTAACTGATAAGTAGGTACTTGTTGCCATTTTGTTAATTGTTTCCTTGTTATTTTTATAGTTCCTCTCTGTTCCTTTCTTTTCTTACTCTTTTTCCTTATAGTTGGATACTTTCAGTAGTATGTTTAGACTCCTGTCTCATTATTGTTTGTGTATCTACTACAGGGTTTTCGTTTGTGGCCACTGTGAAGATCACATAACATCCTATTTTACTTTAAGTTGATAGTAACTTAAGTTTGAATGAATTCTAAAACTTTCCCTCTTTACTATCCTACCAACATTTTATGTTTGTGTCACATTTTAAAAATTCTGTGTATTCCTTAACTAATTGTTGTAGTTAAAGCCAATTTTGTGACTTTTGTCATTTAGCCATCATACTAGCTTTTAAGGTGATTAATCTACTGTCTTCACTGTAAATTTACCTTTACCAGTGACATTTTTTTCTATATATTTATTTTTACATCTTTGTTAATTTTTGGATAGCACTTGATTTCTCCTGTCAGGTGTAGTCCCCAGTGACTCTCCCACCACCACAGCACCCGTGGGCCATCACCACAGTCCCTTATGCTCTTCTCTCCCCTGTTTTGACCTCTCCCCCACCTCACTGTTTGCCTCATATCTATGGTCAGCAAGTTATATCTTTTTCCTGACCCTTTGTTTGGTGGCTCTAGAGTCTACATACAAGTGAAACCATCCAGTCTTTCTCTTTCTCCTTCTGGCTCACTTCACTTAGATTAATCCCTTACAGTTCACCCATGTTGCTGTAAGTGGCACAAGTTTATATTTTTTGATCACTGAGTCGTATTCCATTGTGAATATATACCACATCTTCTTGATCCACTCATCTTTTCTGGGTCATTTAGCGTGTTTCCATATCTTGGCTATTGTAAACATCATATAAACATAGAAGGGTAGGTTTCCTTTTCTAGTTAGTGTTTTTGTGCTCTTTAGATTGATTCCTGGGAGCGGAATTTCTGGGTAATATGGTAGATTGATTTTTAGGGTTTTGAGGGTCCCCCACACAGCCTTCCATAGTGGCTGGACAGTTTGCATTCCCACCAGTAGGAATTGCATTATCCACATCCTCACCAGCATTTGTTGTTTCTGTTTTGTTTTTGTTTGTTTTAATATGGGCCATTTTCATAGGTGTGAGGTGGTATCTCATTGTGGTTTTGATTTGCATTTGCCTGCTAATAAGTGATGTTGAACTTTTTTCATACTCCTTTTGGTCATTTGTATTTCTTTGGAGAAGTGTCTTTTTAGCTCTTCTGTCATTTTTTGATTGGGTTATTTGCTTTGTTTTTGTTGAGTTGTGTCAGTTCTTTGTAGATCTTTGATATCAGTCCCTTATCAGATGTATGGTGTACAAATATTTTCTCCCATTTTTAGTAGAGTGTCTCTTCATTTTGGTTACTGTCTCATGCTATTAAGAAGCTTTTTAGTCTGATCAGCCCCAGCTGTTTATATTCTCCTTTGTTTTCCTTGCTTCAGGACACAAGTCCTCAGATGTTTTTGACATTTATATCATGAAGTGTTTTGCCTATGTTTTCTTCTATATATTTTGTGGTTTCAGGTCTTACATCCAAGTCTTTTATACATTTTGAGTTGATTTTTTGTATATGGTGTGAAATAGTAGTCTAGTTTCATTCTTTTGCATGTGGCTGTCCAGTTTTCCCAGCACCATTTATTGAAGAGACTTACCTTATACTAGTGTATATTCTTTGCTCCTTTGTCATAGATTAATTAACTGTATATGTGTGGTTTTATTTCTGGGCTTTCCATTCAATTCCATTGGTCTTTGTGTATGCCTTTGTTCCAGTACTATGCTGAATTTATTATTATGGCTTGACCTGGGAGTGTAATACCTCCATTTTTACCCTTTTTAGTCAGGAAAGGTTTGGCTCTTCAGGGTTTTGAATTTCAGCAATATTTGTTCCATTTCTTTGAAAACTGCCATGGACATTTTTATTGAAATTACATAGAATCTATAAATTGCTTTGGGTAGGATGGCCTTTTTGATAGTGTTGATTCTTCTGATCCATGAACAGGGAATGTCTTTCCATTTCTCTGTGCCTTCTTCTATTTCCTTTAGCAGTGTTTTATAATTTTCCTGTATTGGTCTTTCACCTCCTTTGTTAGATTTTTTTTCTTTTTTACATTTTAAAAAGACAGGTTTATTAGGAAAAGAAAGAGAGAGAGGCACCTGCATAGACACAGGTGGGCAGGAGAGCTTCCCCTTTGTTAGACTTATTCCCAGGTATTTAAAAAATTTTGGTACAATTTTTAATGGGATAGTTTTCTTAATTTCTTCTCTTCAGACTGAATGTTTACATATAGAAAGACGACTGATTTTTGTGTATTGAACTTGTAACCTACTTTACTGAACTGTTTATTTTCATTAATTTATCTGTGGATTTCTTAGTGTTCTCTCCATATATTTTATCATCTGCAAATAATGATAGTTTAACTTCTCCTTTCCCAGTTTGAATTCCTTTTATGTCTTTCTCTTGCCTAATTGCTCTAGCTAGGACTTCCAGTATTACATTAAAAGCAGTGGTGAGAGTGGACGTCATTGTCTTGTTCCAGATCTTAAGGGTAGGCTTTCAGGTTTTCACCATTGAGAATGATGTTAGCTGTGGGTTTGTCATGTATGGCTTTTATTGTGTCAGGATATGTTCCTTTATCCTGAATTTTTTGAGGCCTTCATCATAAATGGATGTTGAGCTTTAGCAAATGCTTTCTCAGCATCTATTGATAATAGATGATAATATGATAATATGGTTTTTATCTTTCTTTTTGTCAGTGTGGTGAATTACGTTAATTGATTTTTGAATGTTGAACCATTTTGTGTCCCTGGAATCAATCCCACTTGGTCATGATGTGTAATCCTTTGATGCATTGTTGTATTTGGTTTGATAAGATTTTATTGAGGATTTTAGCATCCATGTTCATTAGGGAGATTGGCCTGTAGTTTTATTTTTGTGTGTTGTCTTTGTTTGGTTTTGGTATTAGTGTGATATTTGCCTCGTAAAATGTATTTGGTAGTATTCCTTCTTCCTAAATTTTTGGAAGAGTTTTTGTAGGATAGGCATTAGTTCATCTTTGAATGTTTGGTAGAACTTGCTTGTTGAAACCATCTGGTCCGGCACTTTTGTTTTTTGGGGAGGCTTTAGATTATTGTTTTAACATCTCTGCTTGTAATTGAATTGTTCAAGTTTTCTGTTTCTTCTTTATTCAGCCTTGGATGATTGTATAATTCTAAGAATTTGTCCAAGGTTGTTGAACTTATTTGTATATAAATGTTCTTAGTAATCTCTAATAATACTCTGAATTTCTACTGTGTCTATTGTAATGTCTCCTCTTTCATTTATGATTCTATTTGAGGTTTTTCCTTCTTTGTGTGCCTGGGTAGAGGCTTGTCTATTTTTTTTAGAGAACCAGCTTTTGGCTTCACTGATCTTTTGGACTGTTTTTTATTTTCTTTCATTTATTATTTAATTTTTATTTCTTCCTACTGACTTCGGGTCATTTTGTTTTTCTAGTTCCCTGAGATGGGAGATTAGATTGTGTCTTTCTTTGGGTTCTTGTTTGTTGATGTGGACCCATATTGCTATATACTTTCCTCTGAATACTGTTTGCATTTGCTGTGTCCCATGTGATCTTGAAGATTGTGTCCTCATTATCAATCATCTCAAGGTTATTTTTTATTTTTTCTTTGATTTCATCATAACCCAGTGGTCTTTCAGTAGTAGTATGTTGTTCAGTCTCCATGTAATGGGGGTAGTTAGTCTTGCTTTCGTTGATTTCTAGTAGTTGATTTCTAGTTTAATACCTTTATGGTCAGAGAAGATACTTGGTGTGATTTTGGTCTTCACGTATGTGCTGAGTTTGTCTGGAGACCCAATGTGTGGTTGATCCTGGAGAATGAAGTACGTGTACTTGAGAAAAATATGTATTTGGCTTTTTAGGAGGTCCTATAAATGTCTTTTAGGCCCATGTGATCATTGTATCCTTGTTTATTTTCTGTCTCATTGATCTGCCCATTGGTAGAGGGCAGTATTGACGTCTTCTACCACATACATATTTTCTCCAGTGTCTGTTTTCAGAGTCAGTAGCAATTGTCTTATGTATTTCGGTGCTCGCTCATTTGGTGAGTATATATTAATGGGTGTTATGTCCTCCTGGTGCATTCTCCCCTTGATCATTATGTAGTGTCCATCCCTGTCTCTTGTCACCTTTTTTTAACTGGAAATCTATTTTATCTGATGAAAGTATGGCAGCCCCTGCCTTCTTTTGGGTGCCATTTGCTTGAATTGTTTTCCAACCCTTTAATCCATGTTTATCCTGGAATTTGGGTGTTTCCTGGAAACAGCAGAAGTTGAATTCTGGTTTCTAGTCCAACCTGATTCTTTTTATTGGTCAGGTTAGTCCATTAACATTTAGGGTGATTATTGATATGTGGAAGTCTCTTACTGCCATTTTGTTATTGTTTTGTGGTTCTATTTAATTCCTTGTTCAGTTCTTTATGTTCATCCCTTTGTTGGGTTAGGTCCTAAAGCTCCTTCTAATACCAGTTGGAGTGGGGATTTAGTTGTAGTGAATTCCCAAGGATTTTGTTTGTCTAAGGTCTTTGTTTTTCTTTCATTTAGGCAGGAGATCTCTGCAGGGTAAAGTGTTCTTGTCTGGCATTGTTCTTATTGGAGTTTTCTTTTGCTGGCATTTGGTTATTTTGTTACTTTTCTAGTTCCTAGTTCTAGGAGATGGAGGATTAGGTCTTCTACCTCCTTTTTCTGAGATTTTGTCTTGTTTAATTTGGAACATATTCCTGTTTTTCCTCATTTTACTTGAATTTCTGTGTTTATTTCTATGTCAAAACAGTTGTTTTTCTCAGTCTTGAAGGAGTAGTCTTTTGTATAAGAGATGAACCTTATCTTTTAACATTGCCTTTGCTTTTGGTTGTCTTTCAAAACTTTGTGATTATCCAAGCAGCTTGATTTGATTTTGATAGGTCCCAGTTCATGAGGATGTGCCAGTACCTGCCAATGATCCAGAGGAATGGATCTCTGTCAACACCTAGTTGCTGGCTGTTTGAAACTGGACAGCCTTTTTCAAAGTTTGCAAATATGTACAGTCCAATGGGGCCTCAGTCATAAAACCTGCTGGTCTCCAGGCCAAATGATCTGGAGGTGACCCCTGGCTGACAGTTGAGTAATTCCCTTCCTGGAAGGTACTGGTGAGCTGCTGCAAGGCCAAGATTAAGTACACAGTTGAGGTCTCCCTGTCCATTCCCCCCGAGAAGACCTCACTAATCGCTAGTTGTGTGGAAAACCTGAAGTCTGTTGATGAGGCTTGAAGGTCCAGGACAAACTTTTTTTTTTTCCCCTGACCACAAAACTGGGAGTGTCTCTCTGTTGGCTGTGCCTGGGAGGTGACAGTCTTCAAGACCTTCTGTTCAGTTATAGTCCAGTAGGGCCCAGGGACATTAAGTCCCCTGGCTACCAGGGCCAGGCAGTCAAGGGGCCTGCACCTGAGGTTTTATCTACACTGTGGGCTAGTACAGTAGGATGTGGTATATCAGGGCTTCAGGAAGGCAGCTGGAGGGTCAGTGCAAATGTTGGGGCCCACCAATGGCTTTGACTGTTTGCATCTGCTGGCCTCAGCAGCTGTTCATTCATATCAGACTTAGCAATTCAGCAGGGGAATACTACTTCCATGTATACCCACATACCTGTCCTTACCGGCAAACTGGAAGGGAAGTGTAAAGAAAACAGTGGTACTTCGTTCCCCAAAAGGTGTCCCAACTGGCCTCTGGCACTGTTAAAACTGCTGCCTCTACACTGTGTCCCAAGATGGTGATTCTGTAGGTGGACACTATTAAAAAAGAGTTTCTCAGTTCTCCAGAGCTCCTAGGTTGCCCCATTTGCGTGCCCCCATTGAATTTCAAATCCATACATTTTGGGGTCCTGTCTCTTTGGTGGAGGTTCTAATGGTGGGGGTGTCTGATGTAGGGCACAACCCCTTGCTCCTCAAGGAGACGCTCACGCCTTGTGACATCCCTTCCCAATGTGGATCACCATACTGGGTTGGGGTTCTCTGTGAGACCCCCTCTGGCTGTCCTACTCATTTTGATGTGGCCCTTTATTCTTTTGCTATGGAGATGTTCAGCTGATAGTTCTTTTGCAGGGAAATTACTCCATACATTGGTGTATGTTTGGTGTGTCCCTGAGAAGTTAATTCAGGCTCTTCCTATACTAACATCTTGCCTCTGACCAACAGGCTTTTGTTTAACAGAAAATTTAATGTCTTTTTCTCCCGAGCTCTTATTTCCCCTCCACTTACCCCATAAGACTTTATTCTATGTGATACATTTTTATGCTTATAGCATTTTATTGATCTCCATAGAAAATGATGTATATAAATTTAAATTTATTTTGCAAAAATTTCTTGTGATTATAAAAGCACTAAATGTTACGGATTCTATAGGATTGGATAGTCATCACATTTATTAGCAATACACAACAATACATTACAAATTTTGCTATTAAGACGTAAAATTTCTTCAGATTGTATCTTTTAGTAGGATGAAGATTTTTTTTTATTTAATCGACTCAAGTAACCTAAGCTGAATGTTACTTATTGCTAATATGAGACAAAGTTCAACCTCCTATTTTTATATATTTATAGGTATAAGTGCCTGGAAAATCTAGTTCACAAAAGTAATTAAGTGGAAATGGGAAGGATTTTGTTATAGCAACATCGCTCCATCCTCAGAACTCTTGAGTTATATGCCCACAATTACATAATAATCTGTCATCAGTTTGTCTCAATAAACGTTTTATTTGAGAATTGTTTTAGATTTACAGAGCGGTTAAAAAGACAGTACAGAGAGTTCCTCAGTATCCCTCACCCAGTTTTCCTGTTGTAAACACCTTTCAAAACCACCAACATTCATCACAACTAAGAAAACAGCATTGGTACATCACTGTTCACCAAACTCCAGCATTCTGTGCTGTAATGATCTGTTGATTCTTAACTCAATTTGTTACTTCTTCAGTTTTGTTGAAAGCACAGAATTAGAAACATCTGACTTGCGAAAGGGTTTGTCATCCTGCCTTTTTCTTGTTTCCTGGAAAGTATTATCAAAACAGGCATTATTGGGATTTACCATGTAATTGTTTATCTTTTGCTTGTCAAATCTGATACTCTCCAAGTATCAAAATAGTGATAATTTTAATATAGCTTTGCTAATATCATATTTCTTGAAAAAAAGCTTTTTGTCTTATCATTTGGATGGAAACCTTTGGAGATGCAGACTTAGATCATTTAGTTTATAGGAAATGTTCAAGGCTAGCCATAAACCTAAATGCCAATATAGCCCTTATTGTTAAAGCAGTCAGCAAAATTAGAAGTTATTTTTCAATGTAAATAAAAAATGTTAATATGTTAATGAATCTGAATCCTAAATGGGCAGATAAGGCACAAGCCTTGCCCGGTGTTTACTGTCTCCTGAGAAGGCATAGCCATGTCCTGCTTTCTTGATTTTCTCCTTCTGTACCCGGCCTCATAAGGGAGGTACTTTTTGATGATATTTGGGCAAAGGAAAAAGTTGAAGTGTCTAACCAAAAATTACCATCACTCCCACTATTTTCACTCTACAATATATGAATGCAGAAAATCCCCCAAATGAGCCAAAATAATCTTCTAATACAAACTTCATCCTTACCCAAGATGTGGCCACGACTGGGAAAGACAGGCGTCCTGCTGCCAGGAGGGTGTGCTGTGCTATTTGCTCTGAAAATTGGTTGTGATTTAATTTTCTGTATTCTCTGAATATTCTGGGCAAGTCACTTCCTGCTAGAAAAGTGCAGATCTGTGTAGCTTGTGCCTTTATGAGCCTGACACCGACTGTTCTGTCTGTGCAAGAAGAAGCAGGGAGAAGTCAGCAAGGCAGCCAGCGCCGACAGCACGACCGAGGGCACGCCTGCCGACGGCTTCACGGTCCTCTCCACCAAGAGCCTCTTCCTCGGCCAGAAGGTAGGCAAGCACATGGCCTTGGTCTGCTCTCGGGCCCCGGGACAGATGGGGGACAAGCGTCTTCTCCGGGAAGGAGGGCCTGGGATGCCCAGCAGCCGCTCCAGCCAGGTGGCTGTGGGTGGGGGAAGGGCAGCTGGGCGTTAGTGGCCACAGAAATGGCTGTGGCGGGAGCAGCTGTGAGGCACCTGGCAGGCGGGAAGAAGAGACAGTGGTGAAGAAGAGGAAAGAGCTCCTGGCGGGGAGGGGTGGGGTGTCCTGGTTAGTGTTCAGGAGCATCACGGAGGTGGTGAAAAAACAACCAGAAGTCAGACCTGGTCCTGGAACAGGAAGGATCGAGCAGGCAGCCTGCTCGTTCTGGGGGATACTATGGGCTGTTTGTAGAGGTACTTCTGGTGCACTGAGCCCCCTGATGATTCCTCAAGCCAGTCGTTGTTCGCTTTAACAGTGGGCATATGTTTTCAGCAGCGTTGCCAGGACGCCGTGGTTCTGTAAAAGATGTTCGCTTTTGTTGAAAATAAAAATGATGCAAAGGCTTTTAAGACCCGAGAATGAGAGTTAATTAATATTTCTCTGTGAGCACCAAAAAAGGGGTGGAGAGAAAGGGAATTAAACATTAAAAAATACAAATTATAAACATTGGTAGACATAAATTTAATCTGTTTTGTAAATTGTGTTTAGATTGAATATGCCACGACTTGGTTCTGAAGCTGCATCATTTTTAAACCCTCACTGTTGGTTTTGTTTTGCCTCTCAGTGACACAATCCTCCTGCTCCTGTCCTTGCAAGTGCTCCTTCTTCCCCATCCCCTCTCCCTGTCACTAATTGCACTCAGGCTTTCATGATGCAATTCCTGTGGTGTTCCAGAAAATAACCATTACAGTTTACATTTTATAACCATTATCTGTATTTTGTATGCATTTTTCAAAGGAAAAAAATAAGCAGTACTAATTGTCATCTTAAGGTCTGGGGCTTTGAAAGTTTTTGCTTAAAATATTTTAAAATTTATTTTAGAAATTTCAATGCAGCAGTGAAGGCAACCACCTGGGTCTGCTTCCACACCCGTCATGCCCTTGGGTAGCACGTCCAGAATTAATGTGAACTTGCTTTTGTTTGAACTAAAGTGTGAAAATCCCCTGCTACTTAGAATTATGTCATGTGCTTTAGACTCCTAATGCGGACGATTAGCCAGGACTTGGAAGCCCATTCAGAAGGTAGAACAGTTCAGCCCCTGGGGTCATCCTCTCCCTTGTGTTCTTGCTGTGTCCTGCCGGCCACCCGTAGCCAACCACGAGTTACAACTCCTCACAGCCCATAGCTGCATGAACTCAAATATTTCCCCAAAACCACACTTACCCACACAAATGTCTGTACAAATGCAGAAGCCCTTCTTGATCTTTGGGTCAGTGTCTGGGTTCTGCTGCACATGTAGCAAAGGCCACAGACATCTTGCTAGCTCCTCTGCTGGGCCACGCACTCGGCAACCAAGCAGCGTCTTCCCCGTTCTGGGTATACCTGGTCTTAGGCCCCAGGCCCAGATGCCATGGGATCAAACATCCCAAAAGGTCAGAATCCAGCTAATTAATACTATATTCCACTCAGGGTTGGAGAAGTCCAAAAGATCGTGGAGAAATACTGAAACTCTATGACAATTTACAGACATGCCATCTAATGGCAAGAAATTGAGGAAAATGGAGGAAGTATGCTTGACAGTGAAACCAATGTCCCTGTTTGGTTTCTTAGTTTTTGGAGGGATAATCTGAAATGATTAGTTGAGCTGGAACCAGTGTGAAATGGTCAGTGAGATGCGCAGGGCTCAAGTACAGAAACTACCCGCCACCTGCTTCCTTTTCCTGGTCTTGCAGTGAAGTGTGGGTGGTGAGAACAAAACCCAGGCTACCACATTAAGTGTGCTTTCAGCTTAATGGTCCAAGACTCACATCCAGGACCATGTAGCCCAGTTTCAGCACTGCAGACACCCATTAGCAGCGTAAATGGCATCTCCCCAAATGTGGTGTCACCGCCTGATCTCAGTCAGGCTCACCACCAGCGTGGTGCCAGCCATCTCCCTCTCTGGTGCCCACAGGGAGGTGAGCACTTTCAGTAGGGAGCGTTATTGTGAAGCCTGACTTTCTGGCCCTCGATTGGCTGTTACTGGCATGAGCAGGTCAGGGCAGAGTGCCAAAGGGGCAGAAGTCATAAAACTGACACATGAGAATTTTTACATAAAGTACATTTTAAAATGTTATTACCGACTTTAACTTTGACTTGGATTTTAAGAAATATTTCTAAATGGGTACTTTTAGATGGTGGCTGTGTGGTACCCTGTGTGTTCTCTGGGTCTGTTTCTCCATCTGTGATGATGCAACCAAGCACTTGAGTATTGCAAGCAAGCTGGGCTGGAGAAAGGTGATACTGCGCTGGCCCAGCCCTGCGGAGCACGGTTGCTAAGCTACTCACAGGAGCAGCCGGCCAGGGCTTAGGAGCTGGGACCTAATTATTGTTGATGATGTAGTTCACACAGTGAAGTCCCAGGAGTAATCGCCCTCATTACTCTTAAGATTTTACCCAGTGTTCATACACATTGTTGAGTTGTTTTCCAAAAGAAAACAGTGTTATGAATCTGAATCGACTAAATGTTTTTGCTTTGTGGTTCAATGGAGATTCAAGGCTTCTTTTCAGAGATTTAAAAATCTCAGGGCTTTATTTCCAGAGGCACTTCCATAAACCTTTGTCAACGGTAGGAAACACCTTCATTTTCCTTGGAGGCTCAGTATTATCTGAAGCAGTAGGGAGATGTGTGAGGAGGGATGGGCGAATCTGCATGCCTCCCCCTGTCAAAACCATGGGTTTTCTCCCCCTCATCCCAACAGCCTACCCCAGGAGTTGGGGACAGTGAGAGAGGGAGATGGAAACAGCAGTAAGGAAAAGGGCCATGACCACTTTCTACCCAGTGACTGACAGTGGGCTTTAGACACTTGAGGAAATGGATGAAGCCGAGAAGAGCGACTCCACTCCTGGGCCTCAGCAGTGCCCACACGTGTCTTCATCTTTGTGTGGCATAGTTCAGCCTGAAACGCACCAGATGTCACCATCAGGCTGGGCCTCTGGGGAATTCAGGCCAGGATGCATGCTTCTGGTAGCATGGCATAGATAAAGCGACCCCTTCTCTTTGTCCCAGAGGCCAGGGCAGGAGTGGGTCTGGCATGGCCGCAGGGACGGTATGGTTCTCTGTGAGGAATTTAGTAACAGACTTATGGAAGACATCACCCTTGCCATCTCTGTAGCTGAAATGGACTTTGAGGATTGGGCAAGAATTGCATTTTTTGTAACTTGCACAAGGAAGAGAGACCTGTCTTGTCTTTGAGGAAATAAGACACCCCAAATTGACAAGTATAGGCTGGATTTAACATGCCGCTCAGATAATCTTTAATGAGCACTTTCATTTCCTAAAACTGAATTTATGATCATATTATGCAAAAAAAAAAAAAATAGGGTCGTACAGTTTCCTGTAGCCAAGTAGGTCATGTCAAGGAAGCCTGGAGGTCTGCCCAGGAGCGCCAAGCAGCCAGCAGCCTCCCTGTCCCTGGCAGACTGCCTCCTGACCTGCCCTAAGGGGTGGTGCCAGCTCCCTTCCAGGAAGGCCAGGTGGGCTGTGTGCCACCTCAGGTCCGATCGAGCCAGGCTGAGGCTCAGTGCCTCAGCTCTGGCATCTCCATTAGCCCTGCTTTAAGGGAGGCTCATTGCATCTCAGACTTTGGGTCAGGATGTTGGATGCTCAGTTCCAGCTGTTTGTGTGCCAGCAAAAACCCAAGCACCATTTTAGGCATGGTGGCTCTTGGGGTGGAGGAGACAGAAGAGGAGGCAGCCCACCTGGGTCCCTTTAAGGAGTTTATCCTCTAACTAGCTCAAACCACGGCCAGAGAACAAAGGTTAATGTGGGCATAACCACTGGAGGAAGAATTGGGCACTGTCGACTTGAAGCCAGCTGGAATGAGGATTACCAGGTCCCAGGCGGGAGGGGATCTAAAGGACACTTGCTTTAAGTCTCCTCCCAAGTCCACATCAGGCGGGGTACCCTTCTGCTCGCTAGCCGTTTGGTCACGCTCTCCAGTGACCAACAGTCTTTACAGATATTTTTTATTCCCCATACTAAGGTTTAAACCTCAGTTTTTCACCTTTCCCAATGAGAAGACAGGGAAGTAATTACCTTATGTAAATACTGAAATCATTAATCCTCCTCCTCCTTCCTAGAAAATCATCTAAATTTGGGAATTTTCAGTTGCCCAGATACCTGATTTTTCTGACTACAAATGCCCAGGCTCTGTTTTAGGAGCTTATTCTCTAACTAGAGACAGCCACATGCCTGCCTGACTGAGAGGGCCTCGGACTGGACCCAGGCTAGCCTACTGGGGCCTCCAGGACTGGGTATCTATCTTGGCCCATTCCTGTGTACTCACTGGAAAGTGGCACCATTTCAGACATGTACATACATGACCCATTTGCACACATGCTTATGGGTTTCTTCTGCCCGGGGCAGCTACTGTCTTCATTCATGAGCATCTCACTGTTGGCTTCCGCCCCTGGCCCATCCTGCCCAAACCACGCTGATCACCCATTTGTCTTTCCAAAGTTCCTTAAGCATTTGTCCTGTCCCCTCCCCATAGTTCTCCCAAACGCACAGACACCCCCACCCCATAAAAACTCCATAATCAAAAGGATTTTTTATAAATACATGTATGTATTTCGTAGCAGCACAACTGCTTCTTGACTCAGCTCCTCCCCTGAGGACTCCCGCTGAGCCCTGCACACAGCGGAGCGGAGTTGAGGAGCCACTTGTTCTAGCCTGTCTGCAGAGGTGGTGTGGGAAGCAGCCCCCAATGAGCTCTGAGTCGCAGTTCTGGCTGTAGTGGCTCCTCACGGGGCAGGAGTTTGTGCCTCCCGAGTGGGGCTGCCTGTAGTCAGAAGGGGGGCAGGGCAGTGAGCCCGAGTGAGCTGGGGATGCTGGCAGAGGCTGTTCTGTTTGCCCTGTCTGTCGCAAAGCCCTGAAGCCTGACAGGTTCCCCAGTGAGGCCCCTGCGCTGCCACTGGGCCTGTCTCCCAGGCCAGCAGAGACAGGCTCCAGGGTATTCTGGATGCTCAGATCAGAGTCCGTGGAAATAGCTGATTTTCCAATAATGCATTTTTGAAGCAAATCCAAAACATCTATACAATTGGAAAAAATAGCGTGGATTTAAAAAATTTAGATAGGTACAGTTTTTAAACAAAAAAAGGATCTCATACATGTCTTATGAGTATACTCATCTATGCCATACCAAGTGGTGTGTTTTCCCCCAACAACCTCCTGCTCCTTCAGAGTGTGAGATTTTGTTGTTGTTGTTGGGCAGGGGTGGACATTTGACCACATTTTGAGTTTTCATCAGCAGCATTTGCCTCAAAGTCAAGTGCACTGTGTATACGATGTCCTAATCAAGCCCCTTCCCTTTGTCCTGAACACTGAGTTGTCAACTTGAGACACTGATCTGTGCCCGCCCACACCCCTTCTCTCGGAGCATAGCAGTTGGTGCCCTGACCCTTGTACTTGTCTCTTTTTGCCCCTTTTGCCTCAGTACTTGGTCTCTTGTGCTTCTGAGAGCTTAGCAGTGTGAGATCACCCAGATGGGCTTCCTCCACCCTTAGGGATGTGGGTGGCCCTGAAATCACCTTGCAGCACTGGGAACCATTGCCCAGAAAGTCCTAGTAGAAGAAAATTGTCCCTTGTTTCTTTGAGCCTAACTAAAATTGAGACCCACTGCCATAGCCAGAGTCTTTGAGACCAGATTTATTTCTACAACTGCTATCTCACAAAGAATGACTTAGTCTAACCAGGTCCCATTTTTGAGAACCAGAAATGTAGGTTTACATTTCTGATGCTTAGAGTGTGTCATGTTTTTGTTTGGTTTGTTTTTCAACAAAATGTTTGGCCCCAGGAGTTCGGAGACTCAGAGCTCAGTTGCCAAGAGCCTCCCTTCCTGTAGTCTGCACACGGCCCTCCCAGGAGAGAGCTCCTGGACAAAGGCTGCTGCCTGCTGGGCCCCGAGGGCGGCAGGACTCTCCCAGCCTGGATCACAGTGCGTCCTGGGCACCAGCTCCTCCAGGGGCTGCACAGGCATTGTTCTTCCTGCAGCTCTCTGGAATATGACAGTGAAGAATATGAGTCTTCAAAGAGATGGAGTGTTGTGTGGTCCCCTTTGCTACAGGTGCTTATTGCTAAAAACAGGAAGGGGAAGAGTGGACCTAGGACCATGGTCCTGGGGCAGCCCATTCCCTGCCCCTCTGACAGCCAGCGCAGGGCTTAGGATCCCACATGGCTGAGGGGCCGCATGGCAACAAAATAATAGCAGGGAAGGAGGACGTTTAGTGGGCCTTCATCAAGAGCCAGTTGTTTGGGTACTGCTAAAACTCGGAAAATGCTCAACTCATTGAACCTCAGAGTGAACTCAGGACAGGTTGAAAACAGTTTAAATGACACATTGTCGCGCCAGAGAATGGCTGTTTCTCTCCTGGTTTTCACCAGAACTTCAGCATTGCATGACTGGAAGGCAGGTAAAACTAGACGCTACTCAGGAATAGACTGTTCCGCTCCTTGCACCCCTCCTGCGCAGGGCAGCCCACCAGCCAGTAGTCAGCATGGGGCCCCACGGACATGCGTAGGAGGCTGCCAGGCTACTGGAGGTTTGCTCACACTGGCTAGGACTTGCTCATCATCCCAGCACTCAGAGAAGGGGGACATCCACAGATCCCACCCCTAGCCCAGTAATGTGTCCTGACAACTGCTTTACTTTGGTCCTCAGATCATAAGGGAAGTCACTCTTCAGTCTAGTGTGGCTTATGCCTGCATTTTGCCCCAAGCGTTCCCAAACAGTTCTGAAACTTCAGCCTCGCTGCTTCCTTTCAGCATCCCAAGCAGCATTTGAGTCTTTTATTTAAAACGGACTCATTTTAGCCAGTGACTCCGTAATTCCCCTTTGTGCCCAGCACACTTGGGTGTCCACTGCCCTTCATCTATGTCCCACGGCTCACTTCTCTGTGACTTCCCAGCTGTCCTGTTATTTCCCACCTCATGCTTTTCTTTTCAGCTGAACCTTATTCACAGTGAAATCAGTAATTTAGCCGGCTTTGAGGTGGAGGCCATTATCAATCCTACCAATGCTGACATTGACCTTAAAGATGACCTAGGTAATTGGGGATGGGGTTTGGCACCGCCAGCTGTCAGATGAAAAGTTATGGAACCCAGAATTTAGGCTCTTCATCTTCTCAAACTTAAGATGTTTAAGCCAAATTCCCAAATCCAAGATTACGAATTCAGGTGCAGACACCGAATGTCTGCTTCCTCCAGGCCACTCCAAATGGGAAATAACTAATGATGTTTCATTAAGTGTGATTGGATATTTTCTCCTTGTTTGTAAACATACTGCCATTTAAATTCTCTTCCATAATGATCAAACTGACTGCTGGTTACTTGGGGGGGATTTTTTTCAATGTGTTTTTTAAAATTTGTTTTAGAACTGAAAAATCTCAGGTAACTACAAAATGATAGTTTCTCCATTTAGGCCTTCATTAAAATGACTTGAAAAGGGAAGGGACTAAGCTGTGTCAGTATGCCATTAAACTGTCTTTAGTCTACCAACAAATTGGTTTTCCCCAAATTCACGACCACCTGTCACTTCAATTTTTTTGTACAGCTGAAAACAGCATGTAGCTGAGTACCAACTAAAGGAATTATTTGGCTCGAGGATGATATTAAACAGAAGGGCAGTATGGCTTTCTGAGCAAGTTCCTGCAGAGGGAAACTGCCCCCGCCCCCACAAGCCATGGCATCTCCCTGCTCCTGGGACGGCCAGGGTAAGCTTCGAGGTGGCCCTCAGGTGTCCCGGTCTGTGACGTCCTCTTTGCAGAGAGGAACCGTCAGCTCTAGGGGCACAATAGAGGCTCCTGTCCTCTTAGGTGTGAGCCTTGCCAGGGCTAACAGGCTGCACAGGCGCCCAGCGAGGCAGCCTGGTGTCTGATGCTGACCTCAGTTGCTTCATACACCTGTAGCTCCCACCATCATTGGACAAGGGCAGAGGTGCTCACTCCAGAATCCAGGCCTGACCCACCAACTGGGAACAAGGGCGAAGACATGGGGACTGAGACTCAAGAATGCCCTGGTTGAACTCGTTTTCCCACTACCTTATAGAGACTTTATTACAAAAAAAAAAAAAACAAAAAACACCCGAAGACCACAATCTAGAAAAACCAAGACTCTTACTCAAAGTACATCTTCTACGTAAAATACATAGCAATATGATTGGTAGGCCTGGAAAAGTACTTTCCGCACACTAAGGAGGGGAGAATTAAAAGCACTCCTCTACTCATGACTGGTACTGCTTATTTGGTGTTCAGGAGCCGGCCCGTGAAGGTAGACAAAATGATGACTATCACAAGAATAAAAATCAAAGCCTGTACATTTGCTGCTGCCAACAAAATGGAGAAACTGGTTGTTTTGGTTGGCCTGATAGTCCACATTTTCTTTAAAAACAGATGCCATGTTTTAGTAGCCTTCTCACTGGGGTGCCAGTTTTATAGGCTTTGGCGAAGTGAAATGGGCATTCGTTGTTTTATTTCTTTTAACCTTTGGAAATGATCTCATGTGTGTTTCTCTTTTTTTTTTGGACTTGTCATTCAAATGTTTAATTTAAACATGTCACATTTAATATTCCTCCTCCTCCTCCTCCTCCTCCTC